>JAADVK010000007.1:0-97981 GCA_023334975.1 Globisporangium sylvaticum
GAACGGCGAGAACTTCAGCGTGGGCGAGCGCCAGATGCTGTGTCTGGCGCGCGCGCTGCTGTGCCAGTCTCGCGTGGTGGTGATGGACGAGGCGACGGCGTCGATCGACCACGCGACGGAGAAGCGTCTGCAGTCGATGATTGCGCGCGAGTTTGCGGACGCGACGGTGTTGACGATCGCGCATCGGTTGGCGACGGTGCTGGAGAGCGACCGCATCTTGGTGCTGGACGACGGGAAGGTGGTGGAGTTCGGTGCGCCTCGGTCGCTAGTGCAGGAGAATGTGGGAGGCGCGTTCTACGAGCTGGCGAGAGAGGGCGGGTACCTGAAGTCACTGAAGCAGGCCACTCCCTGAAGACTAGCAGCTTTCAGAAGTCAATAATGTGCGATGCTAACCCTGCAATATACACTGAAATATGGCAAAATATGTTCGTGTTCATCAGGATTCATGACACTACCTTGATTCACACCGAAGACTGGAAGCGCCGTTCATTCTGGTCTGCAGCATCAGCTTGGCGAGTGATCTTGTTCTTGGTGTGTGAGTAGCATATCTGGCTTCATCGACATCCCACAGAGTAGACAGCCAACATGCCGCTGCGCACACGACTCCATTTTATGCCTCAACAGCGAGAGCAAGTCCATCCATTCTTGGCAGCACTCGCACTCCACCTCGCTCGTTTCGACGCATTCCAGCTGCTGCTTGATTGTGAGCACGTACAGTGGGGCACTGAACGCTACTCTGAGCATTTTCTTTGGATGGAAATCGTCTTCGACGAGACCAAAACTTGGGAACCGAATCGGCGGACGCTCAGCGATCTGCGCTAAGGCTTGATAGCGCTTCGCGAGCACGTACTCGCCTTGCTCGAGGTACAGCAGCGCATGCGCATAATATGCATGAGGCACATGTTCTTCGTCCGGAGGATTCTTTGCAATGTACTGCTGGAACGCGTCGACTCGCTTCCCAAGAGTGAATGAAGGCATCTTGGTCAAACAGCGCGCTCGGAGATACAGCCACTGTGGATTTGGCTCCAGTTCTAGTGCTTTGTCGACGTATAACAACGCGTCGGCAAAGTTGCTGCTCTCGAACAGGTGCAGCGCACGCCAGTACTGGAAAATGGCTACACTTGGATGCGCATCGACACATTGGCGCCAAAACGCCATTGCTTCGCTGTTGGAATCGGCTCCTGGTAGTGACGTCGAGGTGCTCTCGTCGCGGATCGCAAACACAAAGCACGCATCTGCGCTGGTGTTCATTGACTTCATGATGCGGTCTTTCGCACTTTGGATGAGCTCATCTAGGAGCGCCTGTTCGATGGTCAACCGTCTCCACAGAGTCACCGCTCGGCGAATCGTCTCGAACACTCGCCCTTCCAAACCTTCAGTAAAGAAAGCTTTTGCTTGGTCCACAAGCTCATGCGCCGCCACATGCCGTTGCGCAACAGCGTAGCCTGCACTAGCTCTGCGTTGTATACCATTCTGAGAATCACGTTTGCCATCTTTAGTCGCCGAGACGATGAATTCCCAGCCGTTTTCGCCGTCTTGGTCTTCATGATGCAGCCCATTGACAGCCGCGCTCTTGCTGCTGCTTCCTCCCTCTTTACTGCCTGCAGTCGCGCCATTTGAGTTCATCGACGCAAACTCACTTGCGATAGATTGGATCTGCCGTTGTACTTCTTCACTCGCGCCAATCAAACCCGCTAGCGCCTGGAAAGCGTTGAACAAAGCATCACACTTGCTGGAATCGCTCTGATACGCTAGCACCTGGGTCGCAAGCTCCAGCACTTGGGGGTCACAGCCAGCATCTTGGAAATGATCGCTCCAGTTGTCGCGAATGCACTCTAGACACGCAAACACGTCGTCTCCAGACACTGTCAGCGTTGTCGCAGCGACCTCACAGATCTCGTCGTCGTCGTCGCACTGCTTGCTCTGCACCAGGGAGCGCTGCACGAACTGCTGCAGCTCCGGGAAGAGCGCCTGGAGGAGCTCCTTAGCACACTGCGCGCGTCTGTCCACGTCCCGCGCCGCTGTCGTCGCCATCGCCTGCGGCTGCTGCTGCTGCTGCTGCCCCGTTTGCGCGCTCTCGCTTTCCTTTCGTCTGTGGCTTCTTTCCTTTTCTGAGAAGGCAACCCGCAAAAGCAATCCCGAATCAGGAGTGACGGTCACTTCATTATCAACCAATGAAAATACTCTAAAGTATATTTTAGCCAATAAAATGTGATTTTGTTGGATTCCTTTTGGTGACACCTTCAGAAAATTGGCGCCAAATCGCTACAGGAAAGGTGCTTGACGAAAGAATGAGGCGTGAAGTGCGACGCAAGCTGCTTCTGCTGCGCCAGACGCGACCGCTGCTCTTCGCCGCGGCGGCCGTGAGCGCCACGGGACTCGCGCTCCTACTGCTCATGGTCATGTTGAGCGCCAACTCGTACTCGTCGCTGCGCTTCGAGGGCAATCTGCTTCGCGGCGACGGCTTCGGCGCGATCAAGAAGTGCGTCACGCTGGATTTCTCGCACTTTGACGACAAGTATTTCGACCCGAACGCGTGCATTTCCGTAGCTGAGCGAACGCAGAGGATCACTGCGCTCATCAAGACGCTCACGAGAGCGCTGAACGAGCAGGATATCGACTACTGGCTCGACAGCGGCACGCTGCTCGGCCAGTTCCGGACCCAGAGCGTGATCCCCTGGGACACGGACGCAGACATTGGCATCACGATGGACGGCTACAGGTATCTCCGCGATAACGTGATCAAGTTCCCAATGCCATCATACGAGCTGCAGGTCCTCGAGAGCGACGTGAACCTTGGCCCCGACCGCGACTGGAACATCCCCGTGCGGTTCGTCGAGACCACGCGAGGGTTCTACGTCGACGTGTTCGTGTTCTCCGAGTCGACCGCGAACGACGTCGAGATGCTCAGCACGACGCCATCCTGCAGCTGGATCAAGTGCGCCTACTGCGTGCACGTGAGCGACCACGCCAAGTTCTTCGCCATCCCCAAGTACTACGTGTATCCGCTCATCTCGTGCAAGTTTGCCGACTTTGAAGTACTCTGTCCAGCAAGACGCACGCTGTACTTGGAGCACCTCTACGGTGTGGACTTTCGAATCGGAAAGCCATCACATTGATCATAGAGAGTACAATTGCTAGGAATATAGAGGTGAGTTATGGAAACTTGTGAGCGGACTTCACATAGAGAATCGATATCCCATAGACGACCATTTTGCTGCTCAACCTCCGATTTTTCCATTCCAATATCGCTTGAGCACGCGAAAAAAACAAAACTTGGAGCTTGTCCAGCTGATCCTATTCAGCAACAATTGCTGCTGACGAAGTCGATGCAGACAGCCCCAGCGGCGTCCCTCGTTCGCGTCCCGACTTGCGTAAACCAACCGACGAACTGCTACTTCTATTTGTGAAGGTAGCCGAGTTTTTGTGCAGATGTCTCAGCCACAACTGCCTTATTGCTTCGCACTCGATGTCAACATTCCACGATCACCAGCTCACTAATCCTAACTTCGTCTAGTGCGCTTTTGGCTCTGAGTGCCATTGACAGATCCATTTCACGTTGTAGATGGAGAGACATCCGGTATCGCTCGAAGGTCAAAACCCACCACTTGGCAAAAAAATACTACTCGGGTCAATTGTCAAGTCCGCTGTGGTCGCCAGCTCTCATCCGTGGATCTCTATACTCGTGACTCCATCATCCGTCTACCCCAGGGTAGTTTATCACCTACAGAATTGTTTGCGCACGCGATCGCGCGCTGAGTTCCGAGCTGACGCTCGCGAGGCTGAAGTCGTTGAGCCTGACGAAGGAATTGCTGACCACGCAACAGTGCATCGCGCTTTTCTTTGCCCTTCCGTACGCGCGATGCATCCAAACACTGTTAGTCGAAGCTGACGAGCAGGGGATCAGTACGTAAGGGCTGTCCGAGTTCGACGTCGCTTGGATCGGACACGCGATCGTCCACCCACGAACGAAGCAGTCCACGTGGCGAAAGCTGTCGCTGCAGGGTTGCGCAGCTAAAGGAGAAGTCATCTGGATGATTGCCGACCCCCTCCAGGTGCTCTCGACGCCCAACTTGGCTCAGCTCGCGAACGTCCACGCGCAAAAGTGCGGTTTCTTCTGTGTCCTAGTTCCAGGCTATGGCTTTGCGTGGACGCGTCGAGATGACGTCTTGGAGGTCAGCGAATGGGTTATCGACTTGCCGCTCAAGCCTCCACTCACCAGCCTCGAGCTCAAATGTACGCTCGCACCAAGAATGATAGCGCCGCTGTTGACTTCGCTTGGCGAACATCTCACAGACCTGAGTGCTGTCTGCGAGGACTTGCACTCCAGCGTGATCGATGCGATCGCTCGACGTTGCCTAAACGTGCAGCATCTTACGATCCGGGTAAGGATCCCAGGGCGGGTACTCGTCTGGGCCGCTGGCGAGGTTGTTCGCTCGAATGCAGAACCAGTTGCGATCGCTCACGTTGAACAGGAATCCACGTCTCATCGATTCGCTGGTACAGCTTCTTAGCCACCGCGAGCACACGGATCCAGCGATCGCAAGGCGCAAGACGCTGCATATCAGTAGCGGGTTGGTTGGCAACGTGGAGAGTATTGCGCAAGGTTCCCGTCATTCGGTGAGATGCTGCGAGCGATCAAGTATCTCAAGCGGTTCATACTAAACACCTTTTCATTGACCTCCGAGACCCCCGCGCTGAAGGCGCACGAATCCCGCCTACTGGCATGCGACGGTGAGGACTTGACAAGCTTTGGCGCGTTGCGTCGACGCCTCGCGTTCCTGAGTGTTGTGAACTGCCATGCGATGCGGCAAGAAAGGGGGTATGCGGTCGACTCAACTCGGTTTGGTCGCCCTCATTTTCGAGTTTGCGATCCCTCGAGTGCAGCGCTCGGTGCGTATTTGCCGGCCCCGAGCTCGACGAAGCTGAGGATATTCAGTTCAGACCCAAGTGCTTTGTCTTCAGGTTTGGGTAGCCAAAGTGTATGTCTGTCTTCCATTTTATGTCACCTCGTTTAGTTGCTTGTTCTTGTTTGCAGGGCGAGCTGGTCGCTTGGCTTGCCCAGAATGGAATCCGTCGTTCGCTATTCCGTGTACCAGTAGGTACAATGTCCTTTTAGAAAATTACACGATTTACGATTCAATCAGCCAGGATGCCATTCTCTTCGGTGCTCTTCGATTGCTTGGCTCGCTAAAAATCCGCCAGTGTGTTGGAGTCAAGGCGGAAGCAAAGTGTTGACACCGGCGACGTCGTAGCCCCAGGAAAGACTCTTTGTGTACACGAATACGACTGTTCTACCCAGCGTCCCGCGATTGTTCTGCTTGGAAGTGGTACACCACAGCTCTTCATTGTAAAACTCGGTATCGTGAGAGGTCCTTCGAAAACAGCACTGGAGCCTGCTGCCTACTAAGGACGAGCTTGGGTAGTACACGTACTGTGTGGGCCCGTCGAATAGATTTCTGCGAACTAGTAGTACCATAGTGTTCGCAGCTTTTATCGGCGTTGTGAGACAGAGTGCCTGTAGAAAGCGCAGGCAATTGAGTGGCAAACTCATGTGGGGGGAAACGCCACGTGCCTGATCAAGGTGTCCAATGATCTCGCGGCTCGCTGTTTGGGGGATGCCATGAATCTGGCTGGTGTCAGCTGGGTAGGTTCTGATCTTGTGTCTCAGAATATCAGCTGGGCAATCAGTACACAGGCCAAATCGTCCATAGAATTGGTATACTTTGCAAGGAGCAGGCAGACGCGGTATGTGAGGGGCTTAGCACTGACTCCCTCGCTCGCTGCTCGTTCCATTCAGCTTTGCTCGCCTTACGGGCAGGTATTTCTTTCAAGAGCGCTTGACAGACTATCGAGCGACTACGTCGACTGAAAATGCAGAGCACCAGTGAATACGACGCGCATGTGGCCACGGGACGAGCAGCGGCGATCATGAGTCTGCTGGTGCCAGAGCTGCGCAAGTTTATCGAGCGTTGCGTGGCGAAGCAGCACGTCACGGTGAAGGACGAGCCGACGAGATTCCAAACCAACTCCGCACAGCCACCTCCAGTGGTGACCGCGAACTGCATTCTTAACGGGACCATCCGCTTTGACTTTGCTGCGAGCTTGAAGTTCATCGATCAGCACTGGCAGCGCTACTTCGAGCAATATGTCGGCATGTACGAGGCTGAACTCCGGCAGTCCGTTGTGAGTGCGTCGCTGTGGCGCAACAGGGTCGCGCACCAAGTGAGCCTGAGTAGTGCAGACTTTCGCGACTTTGCCAAGAGCGTGGGCGACTTGGTTGTGCTTGTGGGTGCTGATCGGTCGACAAGGCAAAAGGTCCGAGCGTTGCTCTCTCTGACCTCTCTGACGGACGTGGTCGCGACGAGATCTACGACCCAACGTGAAGACGGCGCCGGCAAAGTAGACGATATCCCCGAGGCAATCGACAAGCTGCGCGAGCAACTCGAGCGGATCGAAAGCAACACGATATCTCAGTCAAGTTGGAGGCAACTGAACCACTCAATCAGATCGCTTGAGCACGCTGCCGATCTGCAGGATACGAATCTCGAGTACGTCTCGAGCCAGGTGGAGAGAAGTCGAGCGCCATTCAAAGTCTGGCGAGTCAGTCCAAGTCCGTGTCGACCCAACTGGAGACAAACTCCCGTGTGCTCCGAGATCTTGTCAGCCACGCCGAGCAAACGAAGATGGAGCTCCGGTTGTACATGAGCGCGCAAGCAGTGAAAGCTATAAATCGGATCTGCCGGTCAGAGGGGCACGAGTTCGCGGATGCGACCCGATCCTTGGGTCGATCCCTCTACTATGCGGGTAAAAAGATGTTGGAGGTCGCTGCCGTCGCCTTGATGTTGGGCAGCGTTGCGGGTTTCTTCATGGGCACCTACTGGGTCTTGAGCTGGACATTCGCAGCGCTGTACCCTTGGGTTATCAGCTTGCTCAACACTGTCGTGTACGTCTTCTCGGTCGGTGCCAGCGTCGCCCAGGCGCTTTGGACGTACAGCTTGCTTATTATGGGAGGGGCTGTGTGTTGTTTCCTAATGATGTGTATGCTCAGCTGCTGTTGCACAAGTGAATACTAGACATAAGCTTAAGATATTCAAGGGGTTAATTGAAAATGAGCTCCAGCGTATCTTTCCGGCCAACAAATGATCCTGTCCGCTCGTTGTGGGTCAATGCAATGTAATCGAGCCTCTCGATTCCAGTATCTACCAGTAGAAACTGGACTGAAGCTGGGACGCCTTTATTCGTCATATCAGTTCATCCAACGCTGTACGATAGTCAATGATGTATCTTTCTCTCTGAACGCAGGACCGGTTGCCTTAGGTCTATGGCTTCCTGCGAGCAAGCCGCAGCTCATTGCTGTATCAACATTGCGCGACCTCGCAGCTGGTCCCCGCTTGCTAGGATCCTCATCAGTGCGTCGATGTTGCAGAGCTTTCAGTCGATCGTGAATGCTCACAATTGACTGTGAGTCCGCTGAAGAATCTCGTAAGATGTTCACGGAGGAGTTGGGCTCGAGTGCACGAAGCGCAGATCCCGGCGCTCCATATTGGGACACGCTTGTGCAATGTCGTCCAGGGTGTTGGGTGGCATCGTGTATTGTTAGTTCACGATTCGCAGTGCTGGTAGGTTTGCGCTGATCGAACTCGCCGATAATAACGTGTTCGTAGCGGATGCACAGGGTCCGAACTCGACACTTGCCTGTGAGGGTGTACGTGGCAATCGAATGATCCACTCGCTCGCTTCCAAGACATCGTCTTGCCGCACACACCTCCCGAAAGTCGAAGCTTGGACCCAGCACGCAGTAGAAATTGCACCCCACTTCACTCGTTTCACTTTCTTGGGGCTCATTTCGTGCGCCTCTGGAAGCTCGAAGTCGAGCTCCCCCTTTCACAGGGGCGATCTGGTTCGTATCAACCCATCAAACGACCGTGTCTATTCATTGTGTAGCCATTTCAGTATTCGCGCTTGTGTGAGTTAGTCTCGTTAAAAACCGTATTTTACCGGTCAGTATACCGGTATCCGTGCTGGTCAAACGTAAAAGCGCGCCAAAAAAATACTGTAAAAAAGAGTGGGATCTTTGAAAGAGGTTTCAAATGGATAACCCTCCAGCACATGTTCACCAGAAAGACATACAATTTGCAAGACAACACACGTCGCAGGAAAACACCCTAATGGCCATGTCAACCAGACCCACATTCCAGCACCAGGGTTCAAAGGAGCAAAACGCGTGCGGATCTACTCGCGCACACCACCAGTCAAAGTCAATCAACCAAGAGCTCCACAATCTTCACAGCAGCAAGCGAAGATGGCCAAGCCGTACACTGGAAGCGCCAGCAGCACCGTCGGCAGCGATGACCCGTGGCTCTCGGTCCAGCAGCACGCCGCGGTCGGCTGCCTCCAGGGCGTCATGAGCGCGCTGCATCCGGAGCTCAAGCGCTTTGTGCGCGTGTGCGTGCGTGAGCACGTGCTCAAGGGCATGCCGATGCGCAACGCCATGTCGTCCGCGAAGTACGGCGAGATCGACCGCCAGGTGACGGCGCTCCTGGATTCCAAGATGAACTCGCTGTCGGCGACCGCGGACTTTGTCTCGTATCTCCAGTTCGCTGATCAGAACTGGTACAAGTACATCGACGACCTGGACTTCCACGGCGACCTGCGCGCGACCGTGAAGCAGAGCGTCGAGATCCGCAATAAGGTCGCGCGCCAGGTGCCGCTGAGCAAAGCCGAGTTCGACGATGCGCTCAAGGTGTTCCACCGATTCGCAGATCTCCTGGCGGTCCAGCAGACCACGAAGGACCTCATCCAGGCGCTGATTGAGGCTGCCGACGTAGAGGTCTCAGCCTCATCGTCTGTGTCATCAGAGTCAGCGCTATCCTCTAACTCAGGCTCCTCACGATCCAGTAAAGCGTCAAAAGTCGGAGCCCAGGTGTGGGTCATCGTGTTGCTGTGCTGGGTCATCCTGGCGCTGCTCTGGACCATCATGGTCATCCAGGACGAGAACGCAAGCAACCCAGTCAAGCCGTGGATCCCGCGCTTCTCGTCCTGGGATCTGAGCCTTAACTTAAAGCTCACGCCGACCCCAGAACCAGTCCCCGAGCCGCAGTCAGCGTGGTCGCTGCTCTCGTCCTTGAAAGCGTTCGTCCCAGCGCCAGCGTCCGAGCCGATCCCAGAGCCAGAGTCTGTTGCGACTTCCTGGTTCGGATGGCTGTAAGAGTCAATCGGCATAAAGATCGTGTTTTCGGACGTCGTGTAGTTAGTATTAAATATGTTTGGCTTCGGCTTCTTGGTTGTTCACACGGCTACTCATGATACGCGTTCCCGAAAAGAAGAGTCCAAACCCCTAAATCCGATACTCGCTGAGCTCATTGTCAAAAGTGCTCATCGTACGGAATCACAGCTCAATGCCTCCAGCGTTTACTTCGGCGCAAGGGAGAGACCAGCCACCTATTCTAAAGACTGTTGTCGCGTGATGAGGAGAATCGTGCGATCATTTCTCGTGAAAGGTGCTCGGATTCTCCAGTGATGTCGACGTCGCTGTTCCTAAACTGTAATTCCTCAAATTTCGCAAAGCTGGAGCGCGAGCGTTGTTGAGTTCTGCAGCGAAGCCGAGTGTTTACCATTGGCGTAAGTGAGGTTCGTGCAAAAGAGCAACTGCCAAAGCCTCAACTGTGCAAGCGCCGCTGGAGTGGTCCTTCGGAACGTTCGTCCCAGCAATGCCGATCTCAGAGGAGTTTGCCATTCCGCTTCGACAGATCACCCAAAGCGACATCTACTTTAAAGAGATGTATCATTGCAGCACCAGAAACGGATGAGAATGATACTGCTGTTGTAACCGGAGTCAGCTGTATATCTGATCCATGATCCAGCTGTTTTCGCAGAATCGATTGCTTTTGAGGCTCGGCTGCACGCGATCAGCTGGAATTTCATTTGGACTTCAAAAAAGCCCCAGTCGAAAAGCCCAAAAAGACAAGCCAGCACGTGCTCTTTCTGTCTGTCTTATGCGTCTCGACCTCTACGAGCATACACACACCTTCACATACGTCTATCAGCATATGCTCACAGAGCAACAGCACCGCCAGCCGCCTTCACTTATCCATAGAAAAAGCGACGGCGGAAAGAAGGAAGGGGGTGAATATTTAGTGCCCACAGCCATACATACACACGCGCTTCTACGAGGACGATCCCAACAGTGCAGGCGGGCTCCAGCAGTGAGTGCTATACGACGGCACAGCGCAGTGGTGCATATCAGGCAGAGCAGGTGTTCAAAGGCAATAACCAAGAGAAGACAAGACGCAGGTGATGGCGAGGGGCGACGACGCGATGTTCGTGCTGGACGACAGCAGCAGCGGCGGCAACGGCGCGGTCTTTGCGCTCAACACGAGCACGACGGCGGGGCGGCGCGACTCGAGTGGCGGAAGTGGTGACAATAGCCTCGGGCTCTCGTACATCCGGCCCTCGTCCATCGTGATGCTGCGGCAGAGCGAGCGTCGAGGCGGCGGGAATAGCGGACACGGCAGTGGCGATGGCGACGACGGTGAAGGCGACGAGAAGCAGTCGTGGTGGGAGAACCCGCACGCGTCGCAGGAGCCGATGAGCTGGACGCAGATCGCGCAGGTGTGTGTCCACGCGCTCGTGCTGCTCGCCGTGCCGATCGCGGTCGTGCTCGCAGCGTGCTACTCGGACAACAAGGCGCTCCCGTACGTGTACAGCTTCTTCGTGGCGCTCGCGAGCTTCGAGTACGCGTGGCTCGCCTACCGCGTGCGGCTGCGGCTGTTTCTGCCGTTCAAGCTGCACCAGAAGCAGACGTCCAAGGACATCTACGCGCAGATCATGAGCTACTCGGTGGACTTGGAGACGTGCGCGGTCACGCCATTAGCGGAACGGCTGCTACAAGGACGCAAGGTGATGACAGCGCTGCTGTTGGGGCTAGCGTGTGCAGGCGTCACGGTCGCAGTGTGCCTCATCCCGGGTCTAGAGGAGTCTCCGATGGCGTTCAGCGTCATGAGCGTGTTCCTCGCAGTCTTCTGCGCGTCGCTGGCGCCGAATCTGCCCGACGGGTTCGCGCTGCTGCTCCGGTACGGATTCTACTTCATCGCGGCGCTCAACGTCGTCATGACGCTCAACGACACGGACGACGCCGACCACGAGGACCGAAGCATCGTGATGAACGAGCCGCTGACGCTCGAGCCGTTCTCGATCGCGCTGCTCACGGCGTCGCTGCTGCTGATCAGCAGGGTGTTCACGAGCAAAGAGCCCATGGAGTCGGCTGTGATGGTGCTGCTGGACGTCACGGGGCTGCTCTACGTCAGCTGCGCCGCGACCGTGCTCGGCTACTTCTCTCGCTCGGTCATGAGTTACGATAACAGCAACAGCAGCAGCACTGGGGACAACGACGAAGAGCAGGACAATAGCCACAAGAACTACGCGCTCGTCGCGTTCTTCGTGATCGTGTGGAGCTCAGAGCTCGGCTCGTTCTTCATGGAGCGCTTCCTCAAGTTCATCGACTTCCCGTGGAACCACCCGATCGCGAAGCGCGTGTCGTCGCGTCAGAACGTCGAGAAGCTGCTCGGCGCGCTGCTCGGCGGCGTCGCAGCGACGTTTGTGGTCTCCGAGTACGTGGACTTCCACATGGAGACGAATCTGGTGGCGTGCCTCACAGCGGCGGCGGTGGTGCTCAGCCAGGTCTGCAAGCTCTTCCTGCTGAGTCTCAAGAAGATCGCCAAGATCCCAGCCACGGGCGAGTACCTGGCACTCGGAGGAGGCATCCTGGACCGCATCGACACCATTCTCTTCATGGCGATCGTGTTCAGTCCGTTCTTCGAGCACCAAGTCGGCGCATGAGCCTCCGTGTGATGACAGTATAAGCAGTTTGTAGTAGTAAGTGAGTGACGAAGTAGAAATTGTCAGTCGGTCGAGTAGGATCGATTTTATTTATTGGGCTCGTGGAGTTAGTTCAGGACGAGCCAGAGCATTTTGTAGCCTCAAAATCAAATTCCCACACACGACTTTCTCAAGATTCGAGGGGTATCCAGCAAACCTCACACAACAGGACTCAGGAATCACGCAGGCAGCACTCAGCTCACTCAGCTCGAAGCCCGCGCTTGCATACGCATAAACACACACCATTTCAAACCACACAGAATGATGCTTTGGTTATTCGCCATTCGCCCACGCGACATACCAAGAACGCCTACAGCAGTTACATGACAGTGCACGCCTTGTCTTCGCCGCCCTCAACCTGCTCGTCAGCTTCATCATTACCTTCCTCAGTTGTCTTCTTCTTCTCCTCGGCAGCCGCCGCCTTCTGCTTCTCCACGACGCCGCGGATCTTCTCGACGTCCGACATTGTCAGCACCGTGCTGTTCTTGACGACGAGGTGGTCGTCAAAGCCCAGGGTCTTGCCCGAGATCTCGATCTTCTTCTGCTCGCCATTGTCGTTGGCGTCGGCGGTGCCGTCCAGACCCAGGACGTCTGCGAGGCTGCTCTGCATGAACAGCGGGTGCTTCTCGAGGAGCTCAATCTGCGCCACGAGTGCTCGCGTGAGCCACAGCAGGCTGGTCACGTCGGGGATCTCCGGCTCGCCCTGCTTGAACACCACCGCCGACGGGTAGTACGGCTCGTTGTTGTACTTGGCGATCTTGAAGTCGTGCTTGTCGATCGCGTCGAGGTCGTCGAACGGCACGGACGTCATGGAGCCAAAGAGGATCGAGATCTCCTTGGCGCCCCACTGGATCTGCTTCGTGTCCGCTGCAGGCGCAGCACCAGGGGCGATGCAGTTGATCTTGTGGTCCTTCCAGTGCGCGCGCTGGCAGTCGCCGTTGCAGTAGAACGTGCACTTGCAGCGCGTGCACCGCTTGAGCTCCGCCCCCTTGGCCGCTTTCTTGTCGCAAAATCCGCAGCGACGAAGCTCCGGGTTCTCGATGTGCGCGAGCTTTTCGCCCGCAGGCAGTACGCGGCGCTCCAAGTCTGCGCGCGTGAAGAAGAGCGCCAGTCCGTGGATGTTCGAGTCCGCCGCTCTCGTAGCGATCACAGACGAGAAGATCGTGCCGCGACTCACCGTGTGGCGCTTGTCGATGCGGATCTCTTCGAGCGCATCGATCTGGATCGCTTGGCGCTCCGCGAGGACGTTCCATGGCTCGAGACGCGTGTAGTGCGCGCAGGCTTCGTAGAACAGACCAAGGATCTCGGGGGTGACGCCAGCGCCAGAGATCATACCCGGACGTTCGCTCACTTCCGCTACGGACGCCAGGTCCTTCTTGACCAGGTGGTTCGACAGGTCGCTACAATACCACATCGCCAACAATTAGATCATGAGGATCACCACGAAAGATGTACACGACGAAGTTTAGATAGAGTACGTACCGAACGTAGGAGTCAATGCCGTCCGACTCGGTCAGGAACGAGCACTCGATGCCGATCGCCGCGTACGACTTGCGCAGCTTGCCCACGTAGTTCTTGTCCGGGAACGCGATCATCTCGGGACGGTGCTGCGGAGTACTCGAAGGCGGGTCGAGCATGCACGCGAGCGTCACGTCGAGGATCGTCTGCGGGGACGGGTACTGCTCGGGCGGGTCGCAGATCTTCTTCGTGACCACCTGGCCGAGCGGGTAGAGGTTGTTGACCATGATGCAGTACGGACGGCACGGGATCGCGTCGCTGTCGTCGTCGCCGCCGGTGCTCGACGCTGACCACACGCGCAGCTTGCGCACCACGACCTGCCACACCTCCTTCTTCGTCTGGTCCAGCTTGCGGATCTTCTCCACCTGCTTGGCGCTCACGAGTGACTCGGTGCTCACCACGATGTCCTCTACATACATGCGCACGTGGTGGTGTTTAGCTCTCTATAATGCACTGCTGCTCAAGTGAGTGAAGAAACTACTCACCATCGCCCGTGACCTCAAACTGCGTCGGCACGCGCGGCACTTCCTCGCTCTCATCGTCCGAGTCCTAAGCAACACACACACACGCCCAACAGCAGTGTACACACAGCAGCGCAGCATATCAGTCACGACGCCACCCGGGAGAACGACACAATACCACGTATGTGGGCGACGCTCAGCGACACACATGCACACCATAGACGCACGCAGCAACTACTCACCACGAAGTTGTTCCACTTCTCGTACTTCTTGCTCAGGTACTGCTC
The DNA here is from genome assembly GCA_023334975.1 of Globisporangium sylvaticum. NCBI lineage: Eukaryota > Oomycota > Peronosporomycetes > Pythiales > Pythiaceae > Globisporangium > Globisporangium sylvaticum. The sequence goes on from JAADVK010000007.1 coordinate 14,147, forward strand.
CGCCGGCATGTTGCTTCTCTCTCTTTGGCTTCCTATTCACACGCACACAAGCGCTTTCTTCTTCTTCTTTCGCTTGGTTGCTTTTGTGCTTTGTGATGACCGCGTGGGTTCATGGTTCATCGCGCGACATTCTGGAAACTCAGCGCGGTCTCAGAAGAATCAGTCTGCTGGACCTCTTTCTGAGTCTGAGTCCAAGTTGTTTCAGCTGCTTTTGTAGAGGAAGATATTTTGAAAATGAATCTTCCTATATAAGAGCAACGTGACCTTTCGAGCCACATGCTCGCGATCAATGGATCATCATTTTGGGAGAGCTCATGGCGGTGGAGAAGAGAGGAGCTGCGAATGAGAGCGCGAGTGCAGCTGCTGCTGTACTCCGCGATGAGAGCTCGAAGGCGGCCAGCGTCATGTCGCAGCGGAGCTCTGCGGTGGAGCACGGGAGCGCCATGACACCCAAGAAGAACTCCAAGAGCCTTGACGATGACGCGAATGCCTCGATCGGCAAGGACGACACCTTCGAGCAGAGCCAGCAGAAGATCGCGGGCGACTTGGACCTGCAGGTCGCGGTCGGCGACTTCCTGGAGACCATCGAAGCGCAGCTGGCGACCGTGTTCCTCGTCGCGTTCGACGTGTGCTGCACCGCGCTCGAGATCCACTTGCACGACCACCAGGAGCTCGCGAGGTTACAAGGAATCATGGACGCTAGTGACGCTGCAAGCTCGGTTGCGACAGCGCCTCCGTCTATGCTGCTCTTGATGGAGTTGTTCACGGGCTTCGCGATCTTCTTCTTCCTCATCGAGATGGCGGTGCTCGTCGCCGCGTTCCGAAAGCGCTTCTTCGCGCACTTGGGGTACGTCCTGGACCTGAGCGTCGTCTCTGGGGCTATTGGCTACGAGATCTACGCGCAGTCAAAAGGTACGATCAATAGCATTGGAGTACTCGGCTTATTGCCTGCACTAAGCTCACATATGTGGTTGTGCATGCAGCTCTTCGCTTGCTGGGTGTACTGCGCATCTGGCGAGTGTTCCGGTTGGTGAACACGCTGCTGGACCGTGAGAGACGAGCCCACGACTCGACAAAAGACGCCCTGGAAGAAGAGCAACTGGCGCGTCACTCTTGTGAGCATTCGCTGAGTGTACTTTATGAACATGCTAAGGATTCTCTGTGTTTGCCTGTTTAGAAAGCGCTTCAACTGGGAATGGAGAAGCAAGCCGCGGAGCAATCGCTCAAACGGGAGTACGAGCCGCGTGACGGACTCGAGAAGCTGCTGCAGGGCTACAAGGACGAGGTCGACACTCTGAAAGAAGCGCTCAACATCGCAGCCGAAGCCGTCGCGGAGGCCAACATGCGTGACGACGAGTTCAGATCCCAAGAGCAGCAGCTACTGGCGCCAATAGAAGAAGCCGAGGCTCAAGCGAGCGGTGATGTGGACAACGTGAACGCACCAGAGTATCACGATGAGGCTTCGTACTATTACTACGGAGGGTACGAGCAGCAAGCGGAGGGCGAATACGATTATTCCGCCTACTCTGAGCAGGAACAACCGTCGCTGGAGACAGCGAGTGAGCTTCCAGAAGCGCAAGTGGAGGTTGAAGAGCACCGAGAAGACAAGTGGAGCTGGTCTCAGATCCACGAGAGGTTCAAGAGACACACGGTGGTGAAGTGGACGAGTTTGAAGACGCTATGGAGCAATAATGAGACACCGTTCATTCTTCAGCATCCAGCCAATAATTTAACACTCGACTTTCCACCGAATCGATTCTCTTTTCAGATACCCTCTGAATATCGATATTGCTTTTTATGTCATGACCAGATGTTCACCTGCAATCGCGTCTGTGTAGTTGCATACCTTTTGCAAATGATCATGACGATTTAAAAATGTCTGAATTGCTGCCATGTGGCAGTTGATTGAATGATGCATCAAGAGCTGCCGAAAAGCAACGACACCAGCAAGCAGACAGACAGAGCATTTAGCCGCACGAGCAGCAGCCACCAACGCACCAAAGCTCAAGCAGCCGTCTCTTCAGCATGTCGTGGCAGTCGGTGGAGAACATGATGTACATGTCGTACTTCCTGGCGACCAAGTCCGTGCCGGTGGTGGCCGCCGGCGCGTCCGTCGTCTTCGCCGTCTCGCCATGGTACCGTACGCGTTCACAAGCGTGTCGATTGGCGCTCGCCTTCATGTTTAAATAGCTCGTTATGGACGTACACGCAGTGAAGCTGACGTGCTGTGTTCTCTCTATGCATATGTGTATACGGATGCAGGCAAACGGTCAAGACGATCCAGCAGGCGAAGAGCACGCTGCAGTTCCCGTTCGCGCCGTTCTTCTTCTACTTCATCTCGTCGGTCATCTACACGCTCTATGCGTTCGTGACGTCGAATTTGGTCATGGGCGCCACGGCGCTGCTGGGCTCCGTGCTCGGCTCGTACTACGTGTTTGTGTACTACACGCACGCTGGCGACAAGGTACGTTAACACAATTATTATACGAAGAGCTCCATTGCTCTCTCTCTCTATGAGTCAAACGTATTTGCCTCATTGCTAACATGAACACCTTGCTTTGGCTTTGTATCGTATGCAGACCCAACCAACGCGCATGCTGACGTACTCGCTCGTGTTCCTCGTGCTGCTGTCGCTCGCGGTGTCGCACTCGCCCGCCGAGTCGGCGCTCATCATCGGCGTGCCGGGCAACATCCTGTCGGTGCTAACCGCTGCGTCCCCATTGCTGCAGGTGAAGACGATCCTGCGCCTCAAGGACGCGTCGTGCCTGCCGTTCGGCATGTCGGTCATGAACGTCGTGGCCGGCGGCGTCTGGATGATCTACGGGCTCATGCTCGGGGACCCGCTCGTGATCCTCCCCAACATGTTCGCGCTCGCGATGGGCATCATCCAAACGTCGCTGATCATCCTGTACCCAGGCGCAGCAGCTCTAAAGGGCCACAAGCCTGCACCGCCGCTTGCGTCTCCGGTTCCAGTGCCATCGCCAGTCGCTCGCGGTCGCGCCAAGTCTTCGCACGAGAAAGCGTGAGTGTGTCACTATCACTGCATGTGTGGATCTTCTGCATTCTCATGACGAAAGCAAAGGTTTGTCTACTGCTGACAGTGAACGTATGGGCATCCTGTGCAGGCGTGCGTGGCTTGTGTAGGGAACGCGAAGGCTTGCTTGTAGCGGCAACACCTAGCGGACTGACGGATAAAGTAAATGGAATATTCGTTTTGATACACGTTGACGATCTCTCATTACTTTGATATGTTGAGGTGGCAAGAACGGACGCTCGCGCCTTATCATCAGCCGTTCAGCTTCAGTCGAACCAGCAGTTGTATGTACTACATAGTAGACTGGCCTTGTGGATGATGATGAAGCAACCAGCCACGCACTCACTTCAGAAGTATCAGAGGACCTCATCAACCAACCAACCTCCAAAGGTGTTGGCATCCATTTTCGAGTAAATTGCGCACCCAGCCCACATGCACCCACTAAACAACTTTGGGTCACATCGGTTTGGGTCAGAGAAGACCAGATGTTTCAATGGGTTTGTTTACCAAACCCATATTCCCAAAGACATAGTGAAAGTCTTACTAAATTCTCACCCATATTTTGATGGGTTGACATCAAACCCATCATCTCCAACCCATGGGTTCGCATGGGTGGGTGAAGCGAAGAAAAGGGGGAACCGAATGCGTTTTGCCGCCTGCACATCAGAAAACGAAATTCAAAGTCGGAAGCCGCAAGTCGGCGATGGCGTCCAAATTGGCGCTCAAGAAGGAGAAGGAGCGCATCCAGAGCGAGCTGGAGCGCGACGTCCCGAATGAAAACGACCGCCTGTACGTGCTCAAGGCGCCGTCCTCCCAGTCCACGCGCTCGGACGTGTGGAACCACATGCACTTTGTGCACGAGCGCCAGGGAGACAACGGCGCGAGGCGCGTCACATTCCGAGCGGGGCCGAACAGCCGAGACACCGAGTTCGTGGCCTGCGTGCGGTGCTTGAAAGTCTGGTCGTTCTTGCCGACAAGCGGCACGAACACGCTCAAGCAGCACAAATGTCCGGCGGCGGCAGTCGCCGTAAAAATGGCAACAGCAGCAGCAGCCAGTGGTGGGCCAGTCGTCCGCCGTGAGCGCCGTACTCAGGGCGACAAGGTGCCATCGATGAAGAATGGCGGTGGTGACGACAAGAAGCGCGTCACTGTCGCGTCATTGCCCGACCTCAAAGTCGTGTTGGCCAACTTCTGTGCTCAGGACTTGCAGCCGTTCGACGCTGTGGAAGGCGAGGGATTCAAGAACCTGATCCAGACGGTGCTCGACATCGCGTTCAAGCACAAAGGCAAGCGGCTTTTGGTCCAGGACCTGATCCCCACGCCGGCCGAAGTGCGCGAGAACGCGGTGGCGCGCGCCAATGCTGGTTGCGTCGCTCTCAAGCGCATTCTCCAAGCGCACCTGGCGACCGGCGTCTACGCTGCCTGCTCGCTCGACATCTGGACGGATGACACCAAGGACATCGCGTACGTGTCCGTCACTGTGCACTACATCACCGACCAGTTCGAGCTGGCGGATCGGATTTTGCATGTTCAGCCGATCCGCAATGCGAGTCACACCATGATCGTGCTCGAGGAGGAGTTCCACGAAGTCCTCAAGACGTTCGGTCTCGACCAGTTCAAGAAGGAGCAGTTCATTGTCGTGAGCGCCAACCGAGCTGGACCCGAGGGTGTCCGGTCGGTGTACGACTGGCACCCGAGCGTTTACCACCAGATCGCGAGCTGTCTTTCGACGGTCTTTAACAAGTCCACGCCCCAGCAGCAGAGCGGTCGACGCATTACAACGCCGTCCAACAAGTACTTTAGCGAAGCGCCGGAGGTTTTCAACCTGATCGACGACTGCAAGGAACTGGTGGCGTACTTCAAGCACGAGGACCTGCAACACCGCCTGTCCAAGTCTCTCACGCAGGAGAACAATGTCAGTCGCGGGGATTCGCTGCATCGTTGCCTGACGAGTGTGAATGAGATGCTCAGTGAGATCATCGACGTGCTGATGAAACAGAACAGGATGGACAAGGTCGCTCGTGTTGGCGAAGACCTGCTCCGTGAGTTGATCGCGTTCCTGGACGAATTCAAGCTGGCGACACTGGCGCTGGAGAGGTTTAACGTGCCCACGATCCACGAAGTTGTCTACTGGCGCCACCGCCTCCTCGCCCACCTTGACGTCTACGATGAAGACGCCGCTGTCCAGGTACCCACGGATTCGGAATCGATCGCCTCGCTGAAGTACATCATCCGACCCATTGTCGAGGAGAAGTTCCAAGTCGAAACGATCCACGTCGTCGCAGCTCTGCTGGATCCAGCCCAGAAGCATCGCCTCCACAAATTTGGCGTGAAGGAACACCAAATCGATGCCGGCTACCAGCAGCTCAAGAAATACATGAAGGCTATCGGTTCGTCAACGTCGGTTGTCACGAACGAAGCGGATTCTTTTTTGCCGTCGGCAAAGAAACAGCGCACCGAGCCGCGACGCGCATCGATCGTGGTCAGCCAATACTCGGACGACGACGACGATGGTGATGACGATGATGGCGAAGCGGCCACTTCCGCAGCGAGCCTGGACTTCCATGTCGCGGCTGAGTTTGCAAAGTATCTGCAGTACAAGGTCAGCAAGAACGAGCGGCTGGCGATGCTCGAGCTGAGCAAGCAGGAATTGAATCCAGCCAAGCGGACCGATGATGAGTTCCAGTTGTTGACGTGGTGGAAGCATGTCGGGAGCCCGGCGTTCCCAATCCTCTCGCGCGTGGCACGCTCCATTCTGTGTGTCCCAGCGTCGAGCGCCAAGTCCGAATCCAACGGAAGCGCGAAGGCGATAACGCGCACTCAGCTGTCGCCGTCGACCGTCAACGACCTCATGTTCTTGCGCTCGAACCACGATCTCTAGCACCTTGTGAAAATTGTTTTGTTAGCTGAGAGAGAGTTTGTGAATGTTGCATGTTGTCGTTCACCACATTGGCGTATTTTTGGATGCATGTTCGAATCGTTACGCACCTTGAAAGTCTTCTTTCATCTCCATTTTTCTTTTGCATTCGCACTTTTCAAACGAAGCTCTCTCTCTCTCTCTCTCGCACGCGCTTGGAACATGGAAGCGAAGGACTTCATCATCACCAACCCGGTACGGACCAGGGTGTCTCTCTTCACTTCCGCTTGAGTCCGTGTCTACGATTTCACTCATTCACAGACTGACTTCCGTAAATGGATCGTGCAGCGCATTGGGGAGATCCAGGTCGAGGTGTTTGTCGCGGGCGACGGCATCAACTACCCCAAGAAAGGGCAAACCGTGGTCGTGCACTGCACTGGATACGTAAGTGAGATCTCCCTCGAGCGACATACTGGAATGACCTGTTGTACTTACCTGTTTGTGGCGTGTCTTCTTCTTCATATCTTGTCGTAGCTCCAGGACGGAAAGAAATTCGCCTCATCTCGAGATCGGGAGAAACCGTTCAAGTTCAAACTCGGCGCTGAGCAGGTCATCCCGGGTCTTGACGAAGGCGTCGAGCGCCTGTGCATGAAAGAGCGCGCCAAGATCTTCATCCCTGCAGACAAGGCGTACGGACGCAAAGGGTTCCCGGGACTCGTTCCTCCGAATAGCAACTTGATTTTCGATTTAGAGCTACTCACATTCCGCTAGGCGCTCGACTTGGCTTTCTTGGATTGCCTTTGTAAAGCTGTTCTTATTCCTCGAAAAGCTCCTTCTTCTTGCGCTCAAACTCCTTCTTTCTCAGCAATTGCGCTTCTCGCGCGTCGAGCTTCGACTGGATCGACTTGATCTGCGTCATGTGCTTCTTCGCGCTCAGCTGCACCTTCTTCTCGTCTTCTTGGAGCTGCGTCGCGAGCTCATCGTACTGATGCGCCATGATTGGCAGCGGCTTGCTGAACTCCTGCTTGATCACCGATTGCATCCACTCGCGCTTCTCCTTTGAGTCTGTCTTTGCTGCTCGAAGAAACTCGTCCCGTTCCTGCAGCTGCTTGCTCAGCCGAAGCGTTCCCTGGATTTGACGCTCATTGCACACTTTGCGCCAGTTCAGGTGAGCAATCTGTTCTTCCAGTGACGCGAACGAGGAAATTGAACCGGAAGGACTCAGCATTTGCAACTCGTGCTCTTCTTGTTGTATGACTATTGATTGACCCCACATCGGACGGGGAATCGTGCTTTCAAACTCTCTGCAGCCTTGGGTCACCTCAGAAACTCAGACAAGCCGAGTATTTTTGGAGCTCGTCTTAAGTGGTGATGCCGAAATTCGGAATTTATTGGATCTCAGAGTCAGGTACGGCACACCCGCACTTGCAAATCCCGCCCACGCGAGTGGTTATGGACAGCTAACAAGGATCAATGACTGCCAGCTCAATCGATCATCACTAAGAGATACAGAGAACATTTTGTCAGATATCAAACAAAAAGATAGCAACAAAATCGAGAGCAAGACTTACCAAGATGTAGCTTGGTTGCTTCAGAGTTTGAGTGAGCTTTTCAAAGAGCCCCCGTGAAGCCTGGAATGGGTTTGTCGAACGTGTACCAAATCAAGTTTGGATCAAACACTGGAATTTTTTGACGAAACCAAGGTACTGGCTCCTGGTTCTCGTGAAATTGGCTGCAATTCTCCTGTGTCTCTGGCGCACTCTGTTTCTCATCTTGAAATGCGGCCGGATTGCCTTCTGATGCTGGACTTGAAGACGGTGTATTGCCGCCGCTGATGCAGAAGTGATGCGTTCGGTTGGTTGCGCACTTGGATTTCGGCAAACGCAGCCGGAAAGACTGCTTTGGCACGAATCCTGGAATCCCACTCGCTCGCTTCTCCGCCAGCGCCGCAATGTGCAGCGACGTCACTGTCAGACCACTTTAGCATAACAAAAGAAACACATCCATCAGTGAGCACGGCAAGCATAACGTGTCGAGTGTTGCCTGTGGCGGTCGATCCAGAGTTCGTACCTTGTAAATCGCTGCGTACTGGAAGCGATCAGCGTTCGGACGAGCTTCTGAGCGCATAATCGCATCACTTTTTCCTTTGGAAGCTTCGAATCGCTACCGTCGCTTGTTGATTCATTCTCATTGCGAAAGTCGATCACAAACACTTCCCGCGGACTGAACACCGACGCGCCAAAGATCAGCACCGCTGGCCATCCAGAGAGCACGCAGAACACAACAGCGACACAACGTCACCAGTCAGCTCTTTTCGTACAGTAAGGCACCGGTGCATCCCGTCTTACCAGAATGCACATTTCCTTCAAAGAGCGCGCCAAGGCTGGTCCGAAACAATCGCTCGGTCGTGGTCATGCACTTGATCGCCTTCTTCATCGGTCCACTCAGCAGCACTTTTCTAATACAAACCAAGGTTTAGGTTCATAAATGCGCATTTCATACAAGCACTAGAAAAGCTATGTCCACGTACCTTCTTCTGCCTGGGCCAGATGGACTCTTTAGTAGCGCTTGCTGCTCCTGCTGCTCCTGATGCTCTAGGACGATGCCAAGCAGCTCGTCATACACACTGCAGCACATAATTCACAAACATACACACACATGCGCATTAGCAACATGATGCCCAAAATGCGCAACATCAAGAGCATAACATTACATTTGGCGGACTGCAGTACCATGGGATCTGACCGCGAAAGTAGAGCAAGAACTTCACCAAATGCGTCACGAGCGCTGCGCAGATCGCCCCGTCAAGCGTCACGCGATACTCCACGCTCAGCGGGGGGAGCGGTGGCGTCACGCCTGGAGCCGCGCGCGATCTCTTCAGCCGTCTCTGCTGCGAATTGCTGTTGGTAGCGGCGTCGTGTGCGTCTGCGTCTTGGATTCGGCACGCCGTCGCCATCTTCTGGCGCGCGCATTCCGCACTGTCCGCCATTTTTCAAAGTCAAAAAGTGAGACAACGGCAACTTGGCAGTTTACCTGTCTAAATAGATATGAACATAACTAATAAGCATATTTTGTGGTGCGGAAAGTAATCCCTGAATTGATTTCGTTTTGGAATAAATCCTTTCATACATATTGTATCTCTCTGGTTGATACATATAACGGCTTAGCATTTAATTTAGGCGATTGGATTGGATCGGTCTCCAACGCACACGCACTCTCACAAACAAAGCCAGCAAGCGAAAAGCTCAAGACAAGATGGAGGTGGCGACGCACGTGGACGACTACAACGGCTCGTTCCGCGACACGATGTGGCTGCAGTCGTTCCCGCTGAACACGCAGACGGTGATCCACTACTTCGCGCTCTCGCCGTTCTACGACCGCTCGTGCAACAACGAGCGCCTCAAGATGCAGCGCCTGGGGCTCGACCAGCTCAAGAACATGCGCGGCATCGAGTACGAAGTGCTGCCCAACACGGCCAAGCAGCTCCCGCAGCAGCTCTTCCTCATCCGCAAGCAGCGCCGCAGCGGCCGCACGCAGGTCGAGCCGCTCGCGATCTACTACGTGCTGGACGGCTCGGTCTACCAGGCGCCAAACATCCACGCGATGCTCACGTCCCGACTGGTGCGTATTTGTGTGTGCATATTTAGTGGGCGTCGCTATGATACTAACTGTCCTGCGGGTACGGTCGTCTTGGACGCTATGTAGAAGAAGTGCAGTTACCGTGTGAACAAGGCGTTCCACAAGCTCGCAGCGGGCGTGCGCTTTAGCCCCACGGAGGGCTACGCGTGGGATTTCAGCTCGGAGGACAAGAAGGAGCCGATCATCCCCTCTGAACGTGAGTGACAGATCTGTTACCTACCATTCGTTCCTAGCCTAATGCATGATGATACTGACATGCTTGTTCATCTCTATTGTATCAGAACTCCAACTGAAGCTCAAGCAGAAATACGAAAAGATGGAGAAGCAACGCGAGCACTCGGCGCGCGTGGACTCGATCCTGATCCAGTTGATGAAGAAGCACGCGCCAGAGATCGCCGAGAAGCTCGAGGCCGAGAACGCGGCCAACAGCCGAGCAGCACAGGCGAATCCCAGCGGCGGACCCGCGCCTGCCGCCGCCGCAGCTGCTGGTGCTGCATCAGCAGGCGTGAAGCGCGACGCGGACGCAAATGACGCAGCAGCCAAGCGACAGAAAATGGCTTAGTGCACTGCCAGTCAGACAGGAATGGATGATCAATCCAAGCATCCACCAATTTATACAAGGACGATATGTTTCCTGATATGGAAATGTGTTCATATATTCATCAAAGCTTATCCTAGAAGTTTCTCACGCATACAGATAAACTGATATGTATTACTCCGACGTAGCAGGGCTCTTCAGCACGAGACCATTCCCAGTTGTTCCAAGAGAGCTGAGCTCAGCCAGCCATCAAGGACAACCAGAAAACAACAGCTCGTACCGTCAGCACCCTCTTCATGCATCATCTTCATCTTCATCTTCATCTTCTTCTTCAGCTCAGTAAGACTCTCCCGCCTACTTGTCCTTCTTGCTCACGAAGTCATCCTTCTCGTCGGCCACGTACTGCTTCGCCTGCTCCGTCTTCTTCTCCATGTTGCGCTCGCCCTCGCGGAGCGTCTCGACCGCCTGGCCCTTCGCGCTCATCATCCTGTTCTCGAGCGCGGCGCGCTGCGTGCGCAGCGTCTTCATCTTGGCCTTCCACTTCTCCGGGTTGCGGCGGCGGTAGACCAGCACGGCGAACACCAGCAGCAGTGGGAGCACCAGGAACATGTGGCGCGCGCAGATGCGGCGGTTCGACGGCAGCGTCAAGCAGTACTCTCGGTCGCCCACGGCCTTGACGGTGTCCGCGTTCTTGTGCCACGTGTCTTCGACGCGACCGCGCGCCGAGCCCATCGTGTCCTTCACGCGCTCCTTGACGTCTTCCATGCGTGCGCGCGCGCCTTCCGAGAGTCCTTCCAGACGCTCGCGCGAGTGCTCGCCAAGCTCCTCCAGGCGTTCGCGGGCGTGCTCGCCGAGCTCTTCAACGCGCTCGCGGGCGTGACCCGCAGCGTGACCGACCTTCTCACGCGCCTGCTCGGCAGTCTCGCGAGCGCGTTCTCCGACGTCACCCGCACGCTCGCGCGCATACTCGGCCGATTCGCGAGCGCGCTCTTCAGTGTCGCTCATGCGTTTACGCGCATAGTCAGCGCTGTCGAGCACGCGCTCCTTCACATCCTCAGCGCCTTCGAGCACGCGCTCCTTTACGTTGCCAGCTGCATCAAGTACGCGGTCCTTCACGTCACTGGCGCGTCTCTCAGCATACTCGGCCGTCTCACCAGCGCGATCCTTCATGTCGCCGACACGCTTGCTCGCGTACTCGGCAGTGTCTTCGGCGCGGCCGCGAGCGTACCCCGCCGTGTCCTTTGCGCGCTCCTGGAGCTCGTCGAGCTTGTAGCGCGCCTGCTCCGCTGTGTCCTTTGCGCGGCCCTTGCCTTGTTCATAGAGCTCGTCCATGTGCGCGCGGCGTCGTGCGGCCATCTCGTCCAGGTCGTGGTCGTGGTCCTTGTCGTAGTGGTGGTGCTCCGCCGGGTCGCCCGGGGAGTGGTCGCGACCTCGGTACACTTCATACACGCGGCTCGGCATTGTTCAGTAGTTGGGTGGGTGGGTGGTGGTGCTTGTTGGCTTGCTTGATAGTCTTGCGGTCGGCTCAGTTGCTTGGTGTATGCAGCTGAAGGCACTTTGAAAACTGTGCTCGTCTCGTGTGAGCGCGACGCATTTTCGATCAACGCCGCAATTTTGTCGTACGAAGATCTCTCTATCTGCTTGAAGTTAGTGCGGAAGCTATTGGCAAGAAGAGAAAGCGAGACACGCCGCCGCCCAACTGCCTGATCTTTGAGCTGTCGCTTTGCCTGCTTTTCTCCATACTAAACGCCATAGAAAGCTGCCAACGGAGTCATGTTCATGTGGAGGCTGCCATCCTGTTCTTCTTCTGCCGTTGGCATAATGTGGATGGCATGTCGGCGTTTCCCACATAGTGGCTGGCTGCTTTTGCAGCCTTTAAAGATCCATATTCAAGGAGAAACCTTATTGTAGGAAAGAGCACCCAATTTCAGAGTGAAGCCAACACGTTAGCACTAATTTGATGTGTACCACATTACACCGAGACCTTGTATTCCGCATTGCCTCTTTTCTTGGTTGTCAATTCAAAGGCGGATCCAACGAACGCTAATAATGGCGACCAGAATGCGCGGCGGCGTGTACGCCTCGAACGCGCAGATCGACGCCGTCGCAGCCGCGTCCTTCTCTATTGCATCTGCCGCTATCGGTAGCAGTCTTCCTGGCGAAGACGCTGATGTCATCTCACACCCGCTGCTCGCAGTCGCGCAGTCGAACCTCGAGGGCAACCAGTGGGGCGGCGTGGTCTCGCTCATCGACGCGAGCAGCTACGAGCAGCTCTGCGCGTTCCAGCTCGCCTCGGGCGTGAGCTCGCTCGCGTGGTGCGGTGTCGACGACGACGTGCTGGCGCTCGCGTGCGACAATGGCGACGTGCAGCTCGTGCGCGCGTCTCAGATCGACGGCGACTTTGCGTTCCTGCCGCAGAGTGGCGGCGGTCGCGCCATTGATGGCGATGATGGGGATGCAGAGGAAGAGGCGTCATCGCTTGCTGCTGACTGGGGCCACGACGACGTCGTGACGAGCGTCAGTGCGTCGCTCTTTGAGAAGACCAAGATCGCCACTGGCAGCTGGGACCTCACGTACGTTCTCTGTGTGCTGCGCTATTGTGTATTTTATGTGACTCTTATGATGTCCAAGAGCTCATTCTAAGCGTTGTTGTGATGGGTCCTTTGCGTTTGTTATCGCTTGTCTACTTCTATAGAGTCAAGTTGTGGGATATCTCCTGTATGGACAAGACGATCGCGACGCTCGAGGGCCACACCGACCTCATCTGGAGCGTCGCGATGAACCACAAGTCGGCGCACTTGCTCGCGTCCGCCTCGCAGGACTGCACCGTGCAGATCTGGGACGACCGCCAGCCCGCAGACGCCGTGCAGGCGATCTCGACCGAGTTCCCTGCGCTCGTGGTGGACTGGCATCCGCACAACCAAACGATCTTCTCCGTGGGCTTGGAGGACGGCTCGGTGCTCACGTTCGACACGCGCTCGCCCATGACGCCGCTCTCTCAAACGGTACGGATCATGTTGTTGTAATTGCTCATATGCTGTGGATATACTGGAGGCACGTCTGACTTTGTATCGGTTCTTCCACTCCTTGTTGACCTGTGTTGCTGATGTAGACACCCCACGAAGGTCCCGTACACGCGCTCAAGTACTCGCGTTTCCACGAAGACCTGCTCGCGTCCGGAGGTGACGACGCCAGCGTGTTTGTCAGAGACGGCTCGCAGGCGCCGAGTCGAGTTGACGCTGACCACTCGGACTACGTCCGCGCGCTCGAGTGGTTCCAGGTACCAGCCGCAGCCTCTTCTTCTTCTTCGACCGTGTTGGCGACCGCTTCGTGGGACAAGACCATGCGGACGTGGAGTGTCGAGGACCAGCAGCAGCAAGTTGACTTGTAAGAACGCGCGGAAATATATACGAGGTCAGTGTGGATGGAACACCTTGCTGTGCTTGCTTCTTGTGTGATCTTGTGTTGTTGTTCCCCATCTCAATAGGTTGGTGCACTGGACAAAGGTTAGATTCCAACCACCTCCTGTGACAGCGAGATACTGCGCGTGCGACTTGCCGCATCATCAAGGTCATCGTAGCCATCAACACCGTGATGACCGTGCACTTCTGATGCTCCTGCTATTAAAGATCGGAGCCACGGGTCCCGCTCCGCCTGCTCCGGGGTCATGCGCTCCCGAGGGTCCATCACGAGACATTTGCGCACAAACTCAATGAACTGCACGTCGTCCGACTTGATCGCGCTCAGCAGGCTGCGCGAGCCTGGCGTGCGCCTGCGACCTCGCGAGTTCACGAACGGTTTTACCTGGAACGTGAGCAGCTCAGAGGTCGATGGATGGGAGCTACTGGTGCTACCAGCATTCGCTACCACTGCTGCTACTGAGCTGCTGGCGCTAGAGCTCTCGGTGAAGAAGTGCTTGCGCCGCCTCGAGTTCATGAGCAGATCGTGGGACGGCTCGCCGAGCAGCTCCATGATGCACGCGAGCTGCTCGGTCTCGTTCTCCCCAGCGAAGATCGGGTACCCGGTGTGCAGCTCGACGAGGATGCAGCCGAGGCTCCACATGTCGATCGCCGCGCTGTAGGGGAACCCGAGGATCACCTCGGGGCTGCGGTAGAAGCGGCTCTGGATGTACGTGAACACTGCGGTGGTCTCGAGACAGCTGCTGCCAAAGTCGATCAAGCAGATCTCTTCGACGCGCAGGCTCGCGTGCGCGGTGGTCGCGTTCTGCGCACTGAGAAGCTGCAGCGACCGCTGGGACGCCGACAGTGTTGACAATGCAGATTGGGGACACGTAGGTTTGATCAGGATGTTCTCGGGCTTGAGGTCGCAGTGGATCACGCGCTGGGCGTGCAGGAGCTTGAGCGTCGCGACGAGTTGCGCGGCGATGTCGCGGATGTTGGCCATCGGCAGCCCTTGGAAGAACCGGAGCTTCAGGTACTCGTACAGGTTGATGCCCAGGAGCTCCAACGAGATGCACAAGTGGTTCCGGAACAGGAATACTCGTGCATCTTGACAATGCGTGCATTGACACCACCAGGTCGATGCGATTTTGAAGTCGAAGATGAGCGCTTGGACATGGTGGCCTGCAACTGCGAGAGGATCTGCACCTCGATGAGCGACTGCTCCTTGTACTTCTTGCGGTTCCGGATGATCTTGACCGCGACCTGCTGCTGGGTCTGGTGGTCGAGGCAGCACACCACCACTTGGCCGAACGAGCCACTTCCCAGCACGCGAAGCACTTCAAAGCGAAACGCGAGATGGTCCTGCGCGAGAAGGAGGTAGTCCCCACGCTCGTCGTCGTAGCCGTCATTGAAGAGCTCCGTAGCTGCTGCTGGTGCCGAAACACCAGTACTAGCTACTTCTGTACTCGACGCAAGGTCAGGAACCACTTTCTTCTCGCTCGTGAGTCTTCGCGGCCAGAAGCGCCGCTCCTCGGACGTCGCGGGCATCGTGGGTTTGCTCACCTTGGCGGCGCTTGTGGTGTTATCCGAAGATCGCCGATTGAGGAACTTGGAGATCGCGTCGCTCGCCCTTGAGGCCCTCGCTCGGGTTTTCGCTGGCGAAGCCGCACCAGAGGCACCAGAGGCACCAGCAGTACCTGAAGTTGACGTTGCCGCTCCATTGGCAGAGACTACGGGGACAACCCCAAGGGCTCCTCCTCTAGTAGGAGCATTGCCGAGTTCAAAGCCGCTGAACGAAGGCAACGCGGCCGGCAGACTCTTCTGCTTCATCTCGCGCTGGCTCCAGTTGCGCCGCAGCGTGGCTGCTCGCGACATTTTCCTCGGCGCTTGGGCCACCACTTCACTTGAGATTGATGATGAGGAAGGAGGTCCCTGCTGTTGAGATGATGACGACGACGACGGCTTGGCTTTCGCTCGGCCGTGGCTGAGCATTCTTCACGAGTCCCTCCCTGCCTCCGTGTCCGTGTGGATGACGAGCACTTGAAGGGCTAGTAGCGTGTGCTTCTCTTCGCTTGGGCGGCAGCAGCCAGTACTTGGGGGTCTTGTGCGACAAACGAACTCAAGGTCTCCGGGAAACTGGTTCAGCGCCACTAGCCAGCAATCCTAAGACGTACCACGGCAGGCAGGCAGAGCGCCTGCATGGTTGCCTGCGGAGGCTCGTGCCTGTAAATGACTGGGAGGTGATCTGTCTATTCCTGGGAGTGCTCCAAAGTAGTCTCAGGTACTCAAAGTGCAGGGTTCAAATGCGCTAAGCAGCACATAAATGAGCGCGGCTGCGATTCGTTTGAATGGGGAAGAATCGAAATAGATGCCGATCAGATTGGGATTTTGGAATACGATCATGTAGCCGAGCAGCTACAGCTACTGTAGCTCCCTCCAATCATCTGCCGGTCGATCCAACGCAACGTGGCGTCACTTTTAGGAGGAGCAACATTTCCAATCTGAGCAGCTGGATGGATCTCTTCTGCTGCAATATCAAATGCACGTGACACGGATGATGATAAGTTTAGCCACCTGGCGGGCAGTCAGTCAGGTAGATCATGCAGTCATGGGGTTTTCAGTCTTCTTGGTACTCTGCATTTGCTTCATCTAGAGGCGCGATGAGCTGCTTCAGATCGTTTACTAAACTGCTTTCAGATTGTGGGGGTTGGCGTCAGGACCATTGTGTGCACCTACCTACCTACCTGCTTACGAATAGATCCACTTCGAAAGCGAGATACTAATACTTCGCAGCCAAGAAATTCACATCATACTGAACAAATTCGAGTCGAACATATTTATTTCAGCACCTGAAGATGGCTCGCTGAACCTAAAGCCCCGGCCCCTCCCCCCGGCAACCTGCACGAACACTTGTGCTGCTCTCCCTCGTACTCCAGTTCAAAACCACTAAGCATATAATAGGAAAAGCGAGCCAAGGTCGGATATTATTATTGAAAGAATACGATAAGATCATCTTCGCAATCGAATATTAGCACGAATAATAAGAAAGCGAATGAAGCAGAAACAAGTGTAAAGAGCATTTCCGTTGCCCAAGCAACTTGTGCTTGTGGTGGAAGGTGCCGCCCCAGTACGGAGGCTTCTTTGAGGTCAAGCGCTTTCTCGCTCAATCACACGACGATATGATTCACTTGAGCCGCATGGCCACGTACAACCAGCTGCAAACAGGAAGCTCAGCTCCTCCGTGACAGTGCCAATATTATCACTTTCGCTGCTGATCTTCCGATGACAGCGCTTCACCGCTTTCCCCATGGCGTCGTCCTAAACGACCTTTTGATTTTCTACACCGCGATGGTTTGTCTGTGAGGTAGTCGCCCGGAATCTTCCAATTACCGGAGCCTTTCAGTGCGTTCGAGGTCGTGCGTGCGCAGGAATGGACGCCAAGCTGAAGTTCTCGTTTGCGACGTCCTCGCGGAGCAAATTCTAAGAGAGCATCGAGCTCTTGGTCGATCTCACGGAGGTGGTGGCTCTCTTCCCAGGGTTCTCAGACCTGGCCCATCGCGTAAGGAAATCAAATCCCACACATCGACAAGCTGCGTGCCCTTATGGTAAGTGCACACGCGCTTTGCTATCGCTATTATCATCACCAATGTCATCGCGCGCACAGCACGTTCTTGAAAAAACACTTTGTTTGACTCTCGAATACAGTTTTACCAGCAACAGTTTCCATAAATTACATCAAATAACGGAACATTTCATAAATCACAGTCATAATTTGTATCAATACCGTAGATAAAATGTATGTTGTATAAAATCAGTTTGTCCGTATATAATATGTTTCAATTTGTTTTGTTTTTATCGGAGCATTTTTGGTTGTTTGTTTTGTGTGCGATCAGGACGCTGCGAAAGATATCGCGTCGCTGGAATACGATCACTCGCTTCATCACACTCACTGTCAGGCGATCCATTCATCGATAGTCCCGCACAACCGAAGAGAGAGATCGAGACCACAATCAGCCACCGAGGCACGAAAAGAGCGAGCGGGTGGCCATAAACAGTCAGCAAGCAATGCTGCTCACCAGACAAAACGTATTTTTACTCATGACACCATGGCACAAAAGACTCATAAATCACAATTGCCCGCTCCTGCGTGTCCAGGCCAATAGCACTTATTGACATTGCTTGCCAGCATACAGCACGTAATAAGGCAACAACAGAAAACCCAACCAAATGGAAAATAAGGCACCCCAAACAAATGGCTGGCACCACATGAACCATCGAACGCCTATTTTTTACACTGCACGCGGCGCAAAACCGTCACAGAACGCAGCTGAGAGGGGGAAGGACTTGCCCAAAACGAACCCTTGAATCGTGCCCAAAAACGAGGGGAAGATACCCAAATCGAAGCCCTCCATAAAGCCCAAAATACACCAATCGTTCTATTTGGGTTCTCAGCGAACCTGCGGTTCACCTGCTGTCACAACTTTGAAATCATGGAGCCAAAATGAAGTCACACCTTGTGCGAAGAACGGCCACGTCTCTTGTAGAGATGCGCAGGACTTTTGCTCTGTGAAAGGGCAAAAACAAACTTCAAAGAGGACTTTTGTGCTTATGTGTGCAAGCGCAAAATGCAACCCCACTCACTTGCAAAGCAAATGCCCCCAGCTACTTGCTTGCCTGCTCGCCTTGCACGAACACGGGTGCTTTGTTCTTGTTGCCTTCTGTCATGTTCTTGTGTTGACGTGGTCACGTGAAGAATGAGCTTGTGTCCGTTGGAGCAAGCTGCTCAATTGTTCTGTATTTTTTCGTGTGTCTTTGCGACCACGACGACAACGAGAGAGAGCCAAAATTCGAACCTCAAAAATCGAAACGGAACCTTGCCCAAAAGGGCAACAACATGTTGTTGCATGTGCGTCGAGACATCATCACGCCACCAGACCCAGAGCCCAGAGCTGGGTCTCGACAAACCAGTTCAACACAAGGAAAAAGAGCGAGGGCGATTGAGGAGCCGTTGTTTTAAAAAAAATCTCTCCCTCCCTCGTGGCCGATTGAGCAAGCTCCAAGTGCGCACGTTCTCATTCATACTCTCTCTTGCACTGTGTGTGAGTGTGTGTGGCTGGCATGTCAAAAGTGCTTGTTTGTTGTTGCGCAACTGAAAATCCACACCAGCAAAACAGGAAACCGCCGACTTGCTTTCGAACAATAAAATTGTTCAATATTGCTTGCTGCACATTCGCTCAGTGCGACACCCAACTTTTACTCTTGAAACGTTTTGATCGGTTCAGCAAGCACAAGATCAAGATCTTGAAAGGCAACACCTTCAACGACTTGGTCGCAAAATCCTGCTGCTTGGCTGCTTTTTAGTCGAATGCGGCGACGCGTAAGACGTGGACTTGGCTCCCCACTTGTTGCCAGTTGTCTCAACAAAGAAAGCAGTTTTTGCTTCCTCTGCCGGCCAGCCCCCAACACACGCTCGCTCGCTCAAAGCAAAACAAGCCAACGCTTCAAAGACGTGCACTCCTGCAAAATTCCCACACAAAGTTGACTCACTGCTTGAAGAACCATAAAAGATCGGCGGGATCAAACAGGACACTCACACAGAATAAAAGGTCCCTTTGTCACCGATCGAATGGTAATCTACCTGAACAGCAAGCAGCATGTGCATGCTTGCCGAAATATTGCGGTGAGCACATTTGCCAAGCCGCCCTTTCCAGACAAACAAGTCCTTTCCAGACAAACAAGTCATGTTCGTTTGCTGGCGATCCAGCATGCTAGCAATACAGTATTGAAGTTGCGCCTCGCTCGGAGCTTTCTGGTGTGCCCACTCGAGTCACGCGTGATCTCTCGGGCGGCGACAGAGGGAGGGGGGAGATGAGGGCGGGACGTGAATCCGCACGCACGTGGTCACGCGACCTGCGTTGGGCTTGTGGATGTAGCCACTCGGACAAAGTGGCCGCAACTTGCACACATCTTGGTTTCAGTATGCCTTGCTCCAGGATGCCAAGCACACAGCGGGGAATAAGATCGGAAAGTGACCGGAACGGGAGCGCATGTTTCCCTGTTGTTGCGGCACTTTTGCGAGGTCTGAAAGATTCCCGCTCCAAAACAATGGGCACACTACCAACTTTGCGTCAGCCGTTTTAAAGAGGTTGTGCAAAGTAGTGAAATGACTCGGTCGAGCTTATCGATCCACCATTTATGGCAGATAAGAAGGGCATCGCCTTGTTGCTTGTTGTTGTTGCTTGTTGTTGTTGAGTGAACGACCTTTTCCGCTCATGATAGAATAGAAAGGCGGCCGAAAGATTGGCAAATTGGCAGACAGGGCAATTTGGGGTCCACGTGCGTGCGGATCGTGTTGCTGAACTGCCAGTCAGACGACAACCTCAGACAGGAAAGCAAAAGCAGTGTGCAGGTTTGCCTGTTGTTGTTGTTTGTTTTGCTTGTGACTGGATTGTGTTTGTTTGCTGGTTGTTGCCTGCTTGGCCAACAACTTCATGACTGGGCGAATGGACGCACATTTCGGTCATGCGGTTGTAAAAGCACGCACGTTTTGTCAGATCGTAGCAGACGAGGCACACCAACACAAAGCTTTTTGACAGGCAACCACCATTTGGACGACACCATTTGGACGACACCGACAGGTCACTCAAGTCAGACGTCCTCAGCTGTGGGCTCTTGGACGAGGCACAACCTCGCTGCATCGAAGTGAAATTCACGCTATTCCTAGCGGGAATATGAACAGATTACCGTGCGATCGGCTCTCGCTAGCGTATTTCTTGCGCGACACCCCAGCCGAGCCAGCCAGCCAGCCAGCCAGCCAGCCAGCTATCGAGCAAGCATCGCGCGCGAGAGAGTAAAACCGAACAACACCACCTCTGCGCTTGCGTCTGCTGGAGTTTGTCTCTTTTCCACCGATGAAGCCATGTTCACAGAAAGCGGCCACAAACACAAGGAAGAAAATGGATCCAAAACAAAAGATTTTGAAAAAACAAACAAAATCTTCTATGCGAAGAGGCTTCAAAAAAGAAATGCACAAACAAACACAACTCCGCACATTTAACCTTCCACACTCAAGCGCGGCATTTTTTGAAAAGATTTGGACGGGAGGGAGGCGCGTGGGGAACGAGGGGAAAACGCACAGTCATTCAGAGAGAATATGGGACTGTGTGTGTGTCAATATGTGACGAGAGAAGAGCATTGATGACCATGTGGCAACATCTCAATTTTCTCGGCTTGAGGCAGATCCAAATCAAAAACAAAGTGATCCTCCAAGAGGATACTTTTTTGATAGAGCACAGATACATGACAGCACAACAACCTAGAATTAACTCATGAATTCTCTTGGATTTTGAATTACTGTTTGGCAAAAGTTGTTGGCAGATACAAAATGCCTAAGCAAGCAAGCCAAAAGAGAGCATTTTTCACACAGGAAAATAAAGAAGGTTAGCAAAAATAGGGAGCGGATTGCGGCCCGATCTGATCTTCCCTTTGTTTCGTTTTTTGCGGATGCGATTTCCGCCAATCAGCGCGCGCTGCAACTCGATCAGAGAGCGCAAATTGCTGGCGGATAGGGCTAGAGTGGTGAGTTGCTCCCTCTTTGTTTTTGGCTTGGTCTTCGCTGTGGTTGGGGTTCCTCACTCATGTGTGTGAGTCCGCAAGTCAAAAAGCAAAGCAGGCCGACTCACACACTCACACACAGACACACAGGCGCGAGCGGCCGGAGGGAGCAAAAGAGCAGCGAGCGCCAGAGTGAGGAGAAAGAAGAGGAGCGGCGGGGAACGGGTTGGCAGCGAGCCTGGTTTATCTGTTTCGAAAAAAGGTGTGTCTTAGTCCCCTGCAACAATGCATACTCCGCCAAAGCCGATGTCGAACCTTAAGCTGGCGGAGGTGCACTAAGTTCGCAACTTTGTTTTTGTAAGTCATGTGATGGTCAGTCACACAGACCAAACAAAACTACCAACTACCAAATGTTCAATGAGAGGATGTATCTACTGCATGACGGTTGCATTTAGCACCGTACGTCTATCTATCTTTCTTAGCAGAAGTTGACTGAGCGTCATGATGATGAGTTGATTCACACCACCGTTTCGCGCCGCTTGCTGCGGTGGACGGACGGGCGGATGGATGGATGGATGGATGGACGAGTGGCCCGGATCGACTCCGCGCTGATGGGACAAAACTTGAGGCGATTACTAACAGTTTCTGCTCCGGGGTGCCACCAAATGGCGGCGGCATGCCACACCCATCTGTAA
Organism: Globisporangium sylvaticum; assembly: GCA_023334975.1. Lineage (NCBI taxonomy): Eukaryota > Oomycota > Peronosporomycetes > Pythiales > Pythiaceae > Globisporangium > Globisporangium sylvaticum. The sequence continues at coordinate 35,865 of JAADVK010000007.1, forward strand.
TAGACGCCAACCTCACATGTTACGGAGAGAGTGCTGGTACCAGATGAATCCACCAACCTGCACAAAGCGCACCTGCGCTTTTTTGCTTTCTTGTTTGTTTTCTTTGGCCTTCTCTCTCTAAAAATTCACAAAGATAAGATCGTTCGCTAAGTGCGGCTGTGGCGCGAACGCACATCAGATCCTCGCACTTAGCCGAGTTGCAACGCCGGTTCTTTCCCGCGAAAGCTGAATATCCTGCGAGACTTGATCGCAGCGCACTCTCTCTGTATCAAGTCTCGCAGGGTGACGCCACCTCCGCTTCAAGACGGTCCAGTTTTTGGCCTTTTGGCCAACCTACAGTACGAGAGCCCCCTACGGTACGCTCTGGTGTGTTTGCAAAGGCTTAAGAAGCCCGAATTGGACCTTGTGAAGCAAAGCAGCAGGTAAAGAAGGCGGCGGCCCATCTTTCTCACCCAAATTGCATGCTCTTTCCTACCGTGGTTTTGCGAGCGTACTTTTGGATTTTCACGCAAGCCGCCACGCCCAGAGCGCATTACTTTCCAATTGCGCGCAGCGTCGGCACAAGCAGCACCAGCAGCTACAGCAAAGCAAGCAGCTCCACCGGCAGCTACAAGCAACGCAGAGCCAACAGCAACGCTAAGGCACTGCACAGCACAGCACTGCATCGACCGCATTGACACGACGCACGACGACGCGCTGATCATCCAATTGGCCGGCCGCATCGACAGAGCACGCCAGTCAGCAATCGGAAAGCAAGAAGAAGGAAGACACGCACACACGCCAGGTGTATTTGGATCGTCGCCAGCATGGAGATGGCCAAGGATGTGAAGGAGATCCTGATCACGATGAAGGAGAGCTGGTCGGATGAAGAGCAGCTGCTGCTCGCGAGCCTGCAGAGCCGCCACGAGGACTACCTGGCGATGATGGAGGGCTTCTCGGGCCAAGTGTCGGAGATGGCGCTGAGCATGACCCCGGAGGCGCGCATGGTCGCGCACGAGCTGCGCGTCAAGATCTACCAGAACTGGCGCACGGTCCTCATGAAGTTCGCGGCCCCGAACGCGCCGGAAGAGATGGCGGCGCTGATCAACGACAACCAGCACGACGCCGGCTGCGACTGCTGCGTGTGCGAACTGCACCACAGCCTGAAGCAGTACGAAGAAGTGATCGCGGACTTCATTCGCAGGAGTCCCAAGATCAAGCGAAAAGTGTTAGAGCCCGATGATCCGGACACCGATGACTCGGACGGATTCGACTTCCCCGACTTTTTGGGGGCCGGTCCGTCATAGACCGCGCCATCGAGCAGCAGTTAGTATTAGGAAATTCATCGCAGCGAGAAGCCGGTCGACCATACACACGAAGGAACGCAAGCTTGGAGCCCGAATAGAAGGGCCTCGAGGGTCGATCGATTTGCGAGCAGAGGACGAAGAAGACGCAGACGCACGTTTCGTCCCCTTCGCTCGCTCGCTGCAGTCGCCAGTGGGGATGCATACAGCAAACGCGTGGCGCGTACTTGTCGAGTTGTGGCGTTTGAGAAGAAGAAGAGCGCGGTGGAGAGAAGGTGCCGCGTCGTGGTTGTTTGTTGTATAGCGTTCGCGCTGGTGTGTCCGGGTTTCGATTAGAGTGCGTCGTCAAGGGCTGTTCGTTGTGTATTTTTTATCTCGTCCGGCGCCAATTGGAAGCGCGCGCGCAACGCAATGCTGAGATCAAGTCGGCTCGAGTGGAGTGGCGTGGAGCGGTGGGGTGCTGCGGAGGTGATCGATCGTCTGGCGCGCGTCGCCATCTCTCTCTCTCTCTCTCTCGTATCGTCTGCGGTCGGTCGTTCGCCGAGCACGACCGGACGCACGCACGCACGAGCGAGTGAGCGCCTTGCGAAAAGGAGAAGTGGCGAGCGCATCGAATGAACCGCATGAGCGACTGAGAGCGTCCGCTGGTCGTCCGTCCGTTTGTCCCCCCTGCCCCTCGTCCGTCTCGAGCCGAAGAAGAAGAGAAGAAGAAGAAGAAGAGGAAGACACTCCGCCGTTCGAGAAGTAGAATGGCCACGAGCGCTTGTTGTTTGCGATCTTCTTTCTCCATTAAGTATAAATCAAAGAATTATTGCGATTGACGGGAATGACAGAGCGGCAGGACGAAAGGAAGAGAAGAGGAGGAAGGCGCATGGTGGATATGTAGAGTATGTCGGTCGGACCGGGAAGATCTTTGTATCGTAGTAAATGAATGGGAACGTGTTGTACATTTAAGCCAACTAACTCAATGCGCTGCATGACGCACTGATTCATCGATCCATATCCCCCACGACAACAGAACAGCAGAACACATGCGAATATGGCTCTTCTTCCCAGGCGACTGCGCTCCTCTCTCTCTCTTTCTCTCTCTCTCTCTCTCAACTGGCCCGCCGCGCGAAACGGCTCATTCGCTCTTACGGTAACGCTTATCGCTGGCTGCGCCAAAAAAGGAGAAATGGCGCATCCATCCGAGCAAACGGGGACGCTGGCGACGCATGGTTGCATTTCAGAGAAGGTGACTGACGCACGATCGGCGCGGCAGGGACAGCGACGACGACAGCGCACGCGCGGATCGGATCGGGTGGCCGGCCCTGCTCACCTGGGACACAGAGAGATCTTTTGTATCAAGCAACGCTTTGGCGACCAGCGACGTCCCATCGATCGATCGGTCGATCGCGCGCCGCTCGTGTCGCTTGTTGTCGTCGTCGATCTTGCTTCCATGTGGGTTCAGCGGACCAGGTATGAGCCATGAACCCCCTGTCTCCGAGCGTATCTTTAGCGCGGTCGCGGCGGCAAAGCAGCGGCGCACATGAGAATGGGTCGGCATGCGTACACACGTGTGTAGAGAAGAAGGGGAGGACGCATTCGCTCATCCATTGCCGCTTGCGTCCAGAGAGATCCGTCGTCGTCCATGGACAGCGCGGGCAGGCACGGCAGGGCAGGGCAGGGCAGGGCAGCCTGGCCAAGACCGGCCAGCCGCGGCCGCAGGGCAGGGACGGGGACGGGGACGGGGACCGCTCAGACCAGAGAGGGAATCGGACGGACGGACGGAAACCTCGAGGGTTGCACGCTTCCTGCTGACGCATTTTCGCCGCATCACATCACACTTCGGCTTGCTGCTTTGGCTCGCGAGGGCCAAGGCAAAGCAGATGGTTGGCGGCTTCCCCATTTCGGCCGCGAACTCAACTTGTGCAAAGACGCGCCAGAAGAGAAAAGAGTGGACTTTGTGTGAGACCAGTCCCACAGTCCAGAAAGGGAGAGGAGCGAGCGGAGAGGAAAGAGAGCTGAGAAACCAAGAGAAAGGGCGCTTGTCTACAGACACACTCGTGACTGACACAAAAACGGCCGAGCAAAACACACACTTTGGCCACTTTGAGAAATCCCTGTGTAACGGCCGCAGGATGCCCCCATTTTCAACAATCTGGTCTCGTGTCGGTGTGTGGATTGGCTTGCTTGCGAGTTGGATCGCTTGTGTTGTGTTTGGTGGGCAAGCAAGCAAGCAAGCCACGGCCGTGGCCGGGCATTCATTCATTCGTGTCGCCCTCATTCCCGAGCAAGCATAGCATGGACAACGTGAAATGAGTTTCGAAAAAAACACAAAATTGCTCCTTGCACAAGCACGTGACTGTCGTTGCTGGTCTGGCGTGGCGCGCGCGCATCATGACGCCTTCCCCGCAACATGCACGAACGCGAAAGTCGGATCCGCTTGATGCTTCTCGCTTGTTCGACCCCTCACACACAACACACGAGCAAGTGTATCCATTCGAGCAATCCGAACGCAAACTGAATGATGAATCCAACGCAACTTGTTGACTTCTTGCGTGGGAGTTGCGCTTCGATATTTGCACGCCACATGCATGCGTCTCTCTCAGGTTGCGAACGCAACAGCGAAAGAAGAATAAGACGAAGGAAGAGCAAGAACAAGAACAAGAACAAGAACGGGAAGAGAGTTTCAGAGAGAAGTGTGCGTGATACATCACAAGATTGCACGCAGGCATTGCTTGGCAAGTTTGGGTGCTTTCCACACAAACAAGTTGTGCGCCGCACGCAAGTTGCCCACAAGTGCAGCAAGCAAGCAAAACTTGCCACGACAGCAAGTTTGCCGTTTATCTTTGTCTTTGTATGGCCGCGCAAAGTCACTCCTGAGCAAATGGATAAATTGTGAATGTGGCCGCGCACAGAACCGGCCAAAATCAGGTGCTCACTTGACAAGGGAAACGCTCTCGTATTGAGCAAGCCAACCCTTGAGCTCACATAGAGCGGCCGGAGGGCCATTAGCTAATGGCTCGGTTTAGGTGGTTTCAACTGCGCGGTGCATAGATCGCGCCAATTGTGCGCGCAAAGAGCAATGCGCGCGTGTGTGCGTCCCCATGCCGCGCAACCGCGAAGAGTGAGAGGTTTCCGTTGAACAATGGGCAGATCCACACCCGCCTGCTGAAAGCCATGCAAAGTATGCGGCGGCTGTTGTTTCAAGATCGCGAGCCTTGTTACATCCTCCAGCTGGAGAAGAAGTTGGACCGCGGATCACGCCCGCTCGCCACTTGCGACCGCCACAATTGAAGTGCGTCTGACCCGCTTGTCCTCATCCTCATCCTCATCCGCGGCCCAAAAGCCGTTCGCCGCCGTCGCCACGGACGTCGGTCATACGAAACGAGCGAGTTGCGTGAGTGCGTGCGGTCATGGGCTCCGCGTGTGCAAAGCGCTATCCTTTCCTTTGCGGTTGTTCCATTTTTCGATCCACACAAGAAGCACCGCGGTCGTGCTTGCTTGCACAGCACGCACCCGTGCAGTCATCGCGCAACAAGTCGCCTTTCGGATGCGTGCTTGCTTGCTTGTTGACCAGCAAGTCACAACCTTCATCTGGCCATCAATCGCAGCTCGCGTGGAAACTGAGGCGTGACTGGCCCCACTGAGAGGATCGGGCCACGGTTGTCACGTGCGATCAAGTCTCTCCCCTTTCAGGGACGCGATAGGAAAGCAGACTGCTGCTGGATAACGCAGCAAACACTTCGAGCAACGCGCTCTCTCTGGCAGAGACATACCAGCCATGATTGACAACTTGACTGAACGTCGGTCAAGGAAGGTGTCCGCGCAACGCAGCAAGTTTGCATGAAGAAAAGCGAATCTTTCTCCAGATGTCCACATTGTTTGTTCCCAGCACGCACGCATGTGCTTTGCTGAAACCTTCGTCCTCAGAACAACAAAGCAGCATTTGGTCAATATGTGTGTGCGCAGCAAGGCACAGCAATTGCAGCTGCGGCGACCACTTGCGTGGCGGCTGAGGATCTTCGGATTTGGGTTTCATCACGAAATGTGTGAGATTGATTTCACGCCGCTCAGAAAACGACGAAAACGGCGGTGGTTAGGGAATGTGGTCAGTTGACAGATCTGACCACAAATCCATAAATACCTCGCTTAAATCTGGTCGTCGAGTTTTTGTATTCGGTCATTCGTTCAATGTGGTACTCACCTTATTAGAATGCTGATCGTCAATCCAGCCCAACAACAACGCGAATACAAAAGTGCAGATGAGGCAGTCGAAGGGGAGAGCTCTTTATCGCTCGGTCGCGCTTTCGCTTTCGCTTGCGCCGCCGCCGCCACCACCTCATTGACAGCATCAATGGTGCCGGGGCTCACAACCACGCGTTCTCATACAAAGCGTTCGGTCGTTGCGATCTTGTGCCCTCTCTCATTTCTTGCGCGCACTTGACAGCCTGCTGTTGTTGTCAGTTGCTCAAGGCCAATTGGTGTGCATTTGGTTTCTCTGCACCTAAGAACACTTCTAACAGAAAGGCATTCTGGCTTGCGACTCAACACTCAAACGCGTTTGTTCGTCCATCCATCCACCGATCTGTATCGGATCGTATTCGATGCAGATTTGCTTCTTGACGTTGCTGGTCAAGCGAGCATAATCACACTTTGGCCCAAAAAGCTGCCACCGATGGCTTGTCTGTCGCGTCGCGTGCGTCAACGCGAGTCAACTGTAAAGTGCTCTGTCTACCATTTCTCCATCCATCCATCTTCACTGTCGCCTGTGCCTATCCATTCTCCATCCATCCATCCATCCATCCTTGGACAATCGATTGACCAGCATTGTTGGAGAACAAAGAGCATCAATGCAGACGAAGCGGACATCGTGAACAGCAGAAGGTGCGGACTGAGAAAGTGGATGGACGTTGTGTCGCCATTGAGCAACTTTCTATCTGAACTCACTATTTGCTGATCGTTCGAGTTGAGTTTTGAGCTGTTGCTGGCTCGTTGTTTTTGCTTTTCGATGTTGTGCGGTCTGTAGCGAAATGACTGGTCCAGAGCGCTTGAGGGGTGCAGACTGGTCGGTCCACAATGCACCCAAACAAACCAAACGCAAGAGCGAGACGCCTCTCCTCTTTCGCGCGCTCGTGAGATTCGTTGAGTTGAGATGGAGCCTTTTGGGCCATCAGAACGGACATGTATATTGGGCCATCTCATCGTTCACTTCATCTGTTCTGGCTGCTTCGTTGCTTTGCTCACTCTCAACTGTGTGAGCCACACCAAATGAGCAAGCTGCAAGAGAAAACTGTTGCTAGATTCGTCACCTTGTTGCACCAGTTCACATTTCACATTGCCAACTCCATCAGCATGCCAGCGCAGTGGCTACAGTCCACCGACTAAAGTCGAAAGCTCGAGTTCCACGGCTATAAGCTTGGATCACGCGCGGTGTACGATGGCTCGTTGTGCACTTCAACCTGGGCGTCAAAGCCGACCGAACGTCTCGCACATAAATGGTGGGGAAGCTGTCAATAGTAAGATGGCAAACGCAAAATGGGAAAGACTATTGGCTTTCGTATTGACGAGAACAAGACAAAAAAAATGTTGAAACCTTCTTAACTTTGGTTTCTCAACGTTGGTTATGTAAACACGGTACTATCAACCGTGAGTAAGCAAACTGCAAACGAATCCGAATGCTGAGCTCTGCCAGGTCGATTTCCAGCGCGTGCAACACCCCGAAAGCGGGCCTGCCACTCCAGCTTGCCATGCTCTCTCTCTCGTGTGTTTAGTTTTGCTGTACAATACTCTCTCTACTGTGGTCCTTTGGCCAGCAGTTGACGTGTGAAGTGTCGATTCCGACACTCGCAGTTAGGGGAATTCTTGCAGCTCACAAAAGCCTGTGTCTCTTGGTGACTTGGTGAGCCTCCTTCTCATTCCGTTCCTTCCCTGCACGACTCACTTCAACTTGGAGGTTCGGAGGCTGCCGACAAACGCAGAGACCACTGCCACAGTTCACTTTGGGACCACATGTATGCTCTATGCACAAGTCGAACTTCTGACTTCTCCTTCTCTCGTGTTCGTTGTGATCTCACATTGGATTTCTTTTTCTGTAAGTGGTGAACTGCCACTTCACAGTTGTGCATCGGAAACACATTTCGATTCGTACACAGCGAGCGTGGTACCATCATAGTCATGCTCTGCGGACGTGTTCAGTCACAACCCACCAAGGTGTGAAAACCAGGTCGGGCTCATCAAAACGCTGTTGTTTTACGGAACCCTCACTCGTGTGTGAGTTTTGGTTTTGTACCCTGGAGAGGGAGTGGTCGTGGCTACAGGACACTGTTGCAGCCAACGGCATCACAAATGAGGCACGCTCTCGCTTTCCTTTCAAAGGGAGAGCTCACTCAGACACAAGCAAAGCAGAGCGGAAAAAGGGAACTCGTTCGAAAACGCGCCTCATTTCTATTTCATGGCGTGTATCCGTATCCATCGGAAAGATGGATTCACAATGGGATCAACACGCAAAAGTGAACCCTGCCTGTGTTCTGAGATGGATGTTTGGAGAGTGAGACTCTGAGAAGTTAGCGCTATTCTGGGCTCTGCCGATTGATTGGCTAAAAAATAAAAAAGTGAATTTATGGTATTCATGTGGGCCACAAAATGTTTGCAGACGATGTGGTCCACGTCAAACATGTATGATTGGCCAAAACGCAAATTGTCAATAGTTGACTTGATTGGCTGTTTGTTATTGTCAGGTAATTGGCCAGAATTGAATATTTTATGATTGGCTAATAATCGAATTTCAATCGTATCTCTCCAAACTGCTTTGAAAAACAAGCAGACAGACACACAGAGCAGGTTTACAGCAGAAATGGTAATGAAAAATGAGCTTCAAGCGCTGCGTGTGTGCCTCCATTGCGGCTCTATTCACATGACTGGCTAACACGCGCGCTTCCTCCTATTGCTGCAGGCGGCGGACCGATTCAACATCAACCGCCAGTGGGAGCACCTGCAGGCCAAGTACGTCGGCACCGGCCACGCTGACACCACCAAGTTGTACGTAGTGCCCACGCTTGTCTTCCAATCACTACAAGCGGTATATGTACGCATTGGTGCTACTGGTAATACTCACATATCATCTCTTCTTGTGTGTCTGTATGTGTGTGATATATCGACAGCGAGTGGACCGTGAACCAGCACCGCGACACGCTAGCATCGCACTTGGGCCACTACGACATGCTCAGCTACTTCGCGCTCGCCGAGAACGAGTCGGTCGGCCGCGTGAAGTTCAACATGCTCGAGAAGATGCTGCAGCCCTGCGGACCACCGCCACAGAAAGAAGACGACTAGCGTACTGGTGCTGTCGTCTATCTAATAGCGTAGCTGAAGGCTGATGGCGAACTGGGCTTCAGGTCTAAAAGATCCTAATGGCTGGCGTCATAAACAGATAAACTAAGACCCTACCTAGCTAAGACGAGAGTTTGGCTTTATATTTGATATTTCCCAGTGGCTTTCTTTCTGGCTGAGAGGAGCGTCAAATAACTAGATGGATATATGGCTAAGAAGCAGGTTATTCACTCACGCTGTGGTGGACTGCTTGAAATCCGACGACTTCCAGCTCGAGACCGACGAGCGCACGGTGCACTGGTCGTCCTGGACGAGGATGCGCTCCTGCTGCGAGACCACGCCGTGCAGCTGCTGCAGCAAGTGCATCTTCTTGTGCAGCAAGTCCGTCTCGGCCATCTAGCCATCCATTTCGATATCAAGAGCGAATTGATCAGTTGAGTCCAAACAGAAAATGACAAGATCTGACCATCAAGGTTGCCATCATTCAGACTCACCGCTCGGAGGTTCTCGGCGTTCAATGCTGGTAGCGAAACTGCACGATGCAGCCGCGCGCGGTCCTGTTTCCTGTAGATGTCGGTGAGAAATTGCACGTCCTGCGAGGTCTCGCCCAGGTGTCTCGCTGCAGAAGCCGAAGCAGCAGTGCTCGGTCGGCCATGGACAGCGCCAGCTGAAACAATTGATACCAAAGCAAGACATGAACTCAACGTCAGTGAGGGTCGCCAATAGCTGTACCTTGAGTATCTGCCTTACCGTCCAAGACTTGCTGGACTGTCACGCGCGGCGTCGCCAGCCGGTTGAGCGTCTCCTTGGTCACTTTCCGCGACGGGCTCTTCTTTTGAGCCAACGCTGTTGCCCCAGTCGTACACTCTCCCACTGAATCTCGTGCAGTGGTTGCCACATTCCCACCACTGCCAACCTCACTGTTGTTAACAAGCGGTGGCGGTGGCACGCCGTTTGCCTTCCAGTCCGCGATCTTGGCCCGGAGCAGCAGCGCGTGGTCCTCCTGGATCTGCTGCAGCCGCTCCTTCTCGCACCTGCGCTCCTTCGCGAACTGCTTCTCCAGGCGCTTGCTCTCAACGCGCGTGGCCACTTTCGCCAGCCGGAGCTTGCGCTGCTGCTCGCTCTGCATCGCGCACTTCACGGCCTCGATGTAGTACTCGTTCTGCTTGGCTCTCAGCAGCTGGATCGCTCGGTCCAGGGCCTTCGAGGAGCTCATTTGCTGTCGTCGTGAAGCCTACAATGTAATAGACAATGATACCTGCATGAAGGTCCTCGGAATGAGAGTGAGTATATGGCGACGAAGAGCTTGCTTGGGCTTCAGGCTGAGCAGCATGGTTAGTCCTATAGAATCCCAAGACGAGGCTAAAATTACCCCACGTATGTTCACACACAATATTAGCCGCACATAATTTTTCACGTTGAGCATATTGTTGGTGGCAATTAGGAGAAAAAAAGGAATTAGAAGACGGTCGCGGCACGAACGGATGGACTGAGGTAGAGAGAGAGAGAGAGAGAGCCTTTCTCTCTCTCTAGGGGAGCCTCACGACCGTGCTCTGCTCCAGGTGCAGCACGTACTGCGAGAGCGTCTCGAGCTGCTCGATACCCGTGTTCTTGGCGCGAGGGTGTGCGCGCGCCTTCGGGCGAATGAGCTGCTCGCTGGCGTTCACTTCCCACTCCAGCGCCGCACAATCTGAAATGAATCACATCAATCACACAGGAGGGATACGATTAGCAATAACCTCGTTTAGAGCATCCATTGAAGCTCAGTCAGTCAGTGTGGTGACCATTCGTACATTCGAAGAGCTCTTCTTGCTGCGCAAAGCCCAGAGCGAGGCTCGCGTCTTGGACCGAGATCGTAGAGTACGCCGAGCTCAGCAGCTCTGCCGTCGACTCACGCGTCGAGTCTGCGTAGCCAGTCACCCACAGTATAGCAGCACGATTAGATCCCTGTAAAAGACCATTAGACCGCATTAAGGCATACAAAAACTCACGTCTCAAAAGGCTGACGAGCGGCTGGAACTCTTGTGGCCACGCCTGGTCCATCGCGACATACGCAGCAGAGAAGTCCCTATGTGCATATAACACAAGTGAACAAGATGGTACTCTTTGTCAGCTTGCAGCCATACAATAGACGCCCAACGAGACCAACATGAATAAGACCAACATACCGTTGCCAGAGCGCTTTGCCAATGTCCCACGCCTTCCGCAGCGTCTCGGACTCCTGCTTGAGCGCCAGCGGGACGCGCTTCCACAGGAAGCGCGCATCGTTTCTGTCATAACAGCCGCATGCATACACATAGAGAGTCATTAGATACACACGATCAACGTCAGCAGTAGATCCCATTAGCGGCAAGTTCAACCCATCAGATCTTGGATTCCATGCGCCATCACTACCACACCTATGGATCCATCCACTCTCACCACGCACACACATGTATAGGCCACATATATACACACACGTACAGGTTCTCTGCGAGCAGCAGCACGAGCAAGTAGGTCGCGTAGAACGCGGGCGTGAGCACACTCTCTGGCTGCGCTTGCTCTTCGTTGTCGTCAGCAGGCTCCACCGCCGCTTGCGCGACGAGCTCCAGCTCCTCGAAGGTCTCCTTGAGCTCCTGGAGCTTCACGTGTGCAGCGCCATTGCTGCGGTCGTTGCCCTGCGAAGCGAGCACGTCGTGCAGCAGACGCGCCTTGGCGAGCTGCAGCTTCTCCAGCAGACCTTCCATGATGGTTATTGTATTGGTTTTGTTGCTTGCTGCAGTTCTTGTGTGTAAATTGGGAGATCTGGGTGATGTGTGATGTTGCGCGAAGGTGACTCTAAGAACACACACAAATGGATACTTCCACCAGAAGGACCTAAAAGAGTTTTCTGGGGCGTTTTCTGGCTCTGGTATGACCGTCAGAACTAAACTACGATACTCTTGTCACTCTTTCCCCCTGTGCAAACTCGTTCAGCTTGTCCACCACGAACGCCATCCGCACGCGCTCCGAGGGCTCAGACTTTGTCATGAGCTGAATCAGGTAGCGCTGTTTCCGATTCACCGACTCTGGTAGTTCTGGGATATTGCCTTTTCGTAATTGAAAGCAGGTCTGAGCAGGGATCATAGGCACTCCCCATGGCATCTGGCCACTGATCACCTCCACGATGCACATCGCGAACGAATACACATCCGATGCGAGCGACGGCCGTCCACCAGTCAAGTACTCTGGCGACCTCCAGTTCACCGCACCCATCTTCTTCACATCGATCTGGATCTCCGCCTCGTTCAGCAAGCAGCTCAGCCCAAAGTCGATCAGCTTCGCCTTGCCGTCCATACCCACCATGATGTTGTCGCACTTCAAGTCGTTGTGGGCGATGCTCTGGCCGTGCAGGTACTCCAATCCCAGAGCTGCCTCGTACATCTTCTGCCACTTCAGGTTCTCGTTGCCTGGTTTCTCCAAGTACGTCCTCAGCTCGCCGTTCGAGGCGTACTCGCACACAAAGTAGCGCTTGTCGACGTGGCACGCTCCGTAGAGCTTCAGCACGTGCGGGTGGTTCAAGCGGTGCCACACCCGCACCTCGTGCAGCAGGAGATCTGTTGAGATGGTGTCGATGTCTTCGTCGTACCCCATGAACTTCACCACGACAGGAGTGCCCAGCCAAGAGCCTTTGTAGACGGTTCCAAACGCTCCTTCTCCAATCTTGTCGGATTCGCTGAAAACCAAATCTCGCAGCGAAATGTACCATGACGGACGGGTCTAACTTCCCTACTTGTGCCCAGAGCGCGTAGCTCGCGGATGGCGTGCTGTGGTGGTTTAATGAGATCATATTTGAGCTCTCGTTGGTGCCGAGCGTGGATGCACTGGTATTCGTGCCAACTCTCTCTGGGTTTGCGCTGTGCTCAAAAGAATCCAGCCCCTCCACGACCGAATCGTGTGTGTCTTGGGCACACCCAGCATATCCAGTAGCAGATCCAGCTCAGAGTGAACCACAAGGGGTGACTTGGCTACTTGGCAGCTTCTCGCCAACTGCTTCGCTGACATCTTCGTGTTCGTAGTGCGCAGGTATCGCTGGAACTTGGAAAGAAGAGCGTAGTATTTCTGCACCACAACATCAGTGGGCTTTTTCTGGAGATGCCGGAGTCGTGCGAAGATGAGGTGGAGAACTGGATACACTTTGCACTTCATCCACAGGGAGTCGTTTGGTAATTTCTCGCATCCAGATAAAACGTATTGTAGCGCGCCTGGAATGGTACCGCCGACTAGCTTTTCGAATATGTGCTCGTGGAGATGGAGGTAGTGGATCTGTTTACCAAACACCAGAAGCAGCGAGCATGTAACTTCATGGGATCTTATGCAGTGCCTGTGGTTTTCATCATGAATGCTGATTCGTACCTCATCTGTACCGATGGATGTTCGCGACGCTCCAACCAAAGAGTGGGCTTGTTTGCTCTCGAGGACGAACTGCTCGAGCCGATTGACAACATACCCGATCGTCACGCGCTTACTTGGGTCGGCTGCACACATCGTCTGGATCAAATCCCACCAAGTGCCGTCTACATATTTCGGGCGTTGAGGAAACTTGCCTTTCCGTAAGAATCCGCGTATTGCGTAAAAGTTTTTGAGTCCCCATGGTAGCTGAAGTGTTACCGCTTCCTTGATGCACATTCCAAGTGCATAGATGTCAGACGCGGTCGAGGCTGAAGACGCATCGCCGACTCGTTCTGGTGCCAACCATTGCATCCTATTTCGGTAGCCAGTAGATAGCCGAAGCGTTTTATCACTCACCACACACAACTTTGCGACCAAATCGGAGCCGACAACGATATTCTCACTTCGAAGATCGCCATGAAATACACCTTGGTCGTGAATGTATTGAAGCCCGAGCGCCGCCTCATACAGGCACTTCCACGTTGCTGTACGATTTGGTTCGTTCGTCAAGAACTCATGCAGCCGCTTCCCTCCCGGCACCAACTCGTAGATAAAACCCTCGGGGATCCGACGTGGCATGCACCGAACAACTTGACCACATTCGGATGGCTCAGCTTGTGCCACTTGGATGCAGATGTGATGAACTGGTCCAACTCAAGTGCGCTTGTCTCGATCATCACACTGGTTTCCGCCACTTGCCTTCGTACAACGCTGTTGGCTGTTCGGGTTTGCTTGGTCTGACTGTGTTCCAACTGTGAAACTCCACGTCGTCACGAGATACAAACCAGTCCAATACATCTGGGGCTTCGATACCGCTAGCCTGGAGAAAGAGATCCATTAGTTTCTTCGTGCCTTGATGTACACTACCCATGGTTTCTGTGGCACTGCTCTCGAGCTCGTACTGGATGAGCACGGCTGCTTCCAGTTTCTGTGCGTCGCTGGTACACCCATCTACAAGAACTTCGTCAGTGCTCAGCAGCTCCTCCAACCTCTTCTGAAGCAGCAACTGATCTTCGTCACATTGCGCTTTCCAATCACTGCCAGCGTGATTCAACTTCAACATCTGAAGGAAGTGATCCAGCTCTTCGTGAAAGGCTTGAATCCTTGCTGTGTTCGCACGACTGCCAATAATCCTTCGTGATCTGGAACAGCAGTCTGCAAACGCGAAACAGCATACTGGCGAATGACACAACAGCACCAGGTTGAATTTTCCCTTCGTCGGCATGTTGTTGTTGTTGAACCTGAGAGCATGCGTTTCCCAATCGCTCTACGATGCGAGCACACACTTGTTCAAACTCGAACGTGGGTCCGCACAAGTGTTTCATGGACTTCAATGTTCCAGGGATCAGCGGATACTCATCTTCAGCAACATCTTCAAATCGAAGAACGCTTCCGCACGCAATTAATGCTTGTACACCGCCATAATCGCCCCAGCGTCAATTGAGATCAAAGGAGTTTCTCCATCATCACCACTGCGAACATTTACGGGCGATCCGGCGTCAATAAGTGCTTGGAAGATCTCTGTCTGACCGGTGTGACCGGCAAGAGTAAGTGGAGTCTCACCTTCCCGACGCAAGCGACTTGAATACAACCTTCCATTGGCTGAGGCTCCGTATTCGATCAAATTGCGCACCAACACTGAGTGACCGATTTCGATTGCGTAGAATAGAGGCGTTCTCCCGTCCTTGGTCGTGGCACTAGCAGATTCTCCCTTGTCGATGAGATCCCTCAACCGCACTGCATCACCAAGGGCAGCAGCCGCGAACAGAGCAGCTGTGTGTCTGAAGGTACTGCTCGAATCAAAAACGCTGAACCGAAGCAATTGTTTTGCTGTAGCTTGGGAACGAGATCCTGCTGCCTTCGATAACGCAGGCTTCCCGTCGTCGCCCTTGACATCGGTTGCAGCATCGGTCTTGAGTAGTTCTTGGATCACGTCCACATGGCCAGAGGCAGCTGCATAGAGTATAGCGGTCCTTCCATTGCTGTCCACGGCGTCGACGACAGCACCGCTCTGCAGACGTTCTTGGACTGTGTCAACATGACCTGACGCAGCTGCAAGTGACAAGGGAGATGTCCCAGCACTGTCCGTGACATCGACGTCAGCGCCGCTCTTGAGCAGCTCTTGGACTACACGAATTCGGCCTTGTTCTGCTGCAAGCGATAGAAATGTTCATCTGTCGCTATCCTGAGCGTCAATGCCAGCACCGATTCTCAACAGTCCTCGAATCACATCAATATGACTTTTCTTATCTGGAGCACTGCTTTTGAGCAATTCTGGGATACCATCATCGTGACCTCCCACTTTTGCAAATGACAGTGGAGTTCGTTCTCTACTGTCCGTCGTAACCACGTTAGCGCCGCTTTTCACCAGTTCTTGGACCACTTCAACACGGCCATTCGCTGCTGGATACGATAACGGAGTTCGTTCGCTCCAGTCCTTGGCATCAATACTGATACGTTTTCGAGCGACTTCGGCCCCAGACACAGCTGCAAGCGATGAAGTAGTCTGGTCAAACAGGTCGGTGCCATTAATGACAGCACCGTACTCGGCGAAAATGTCGTCGACAGCGTCGAGCTTGCCGAAATCTGCTGGGCTTGATACCTGTGTTCTACCCCTGCAGTGCTGGATCAATAACTTGACGTCGTGAAGATCTCCACGTGCCGCCGCTATATGCAACTCATTATGCGCGTGTGCACGCAGCCTCTTTAGCCGCTCTGCTGAAGTCTCTTCTCGCTCCAGCACTTGCTTCTGCACGCAATCTTCTTCTTCACTGCTTGCTACTAGTTCTGTCAGCAGCGGCTCTTGTAATGGTGCCTCTGGCGATGATCGCGTGTGTCCATCTTCATTCGCCGATCGCTTTACAGAGACATCACCCGCAATGTCGCGCAGCAAGCCCTCAGCATCACCAGCATCAGCAAAACCAACCTCCGCAAGCTGGATCGTCAGGAGTTCAACACTTTCCTTATCCATTTCTCCTTGACCAAACAGCGACGCACACACACACAGCAGATGGATAATGTGTTTGAGTAGGGGGGTAGCAAACGCAGCGCGCCGTTTGTCGTTGGCGTGTTGGTGTGGGCGTTGAACGGATCGTGAGAGCTTCCTTGTCTTCTTTTCTGCTCTTTGCGCTCGATCAAGCAACCAGAATGCGAAAGAAGTCTTCAAACTCTGCTTTGGAATCAGGGAGGATGCAATAGAAATTGCCATTATCAGCGAATGGGAAACACCAACAGTCCATCATTTCAGCCAATAGGAGATGCGATGAACGGTTTAGGCAGGATTTTTAACCCAAACATTTTCCGGACCTATTTCCAATTGCTGAAATTAAGACGAGTTCCTGGGACTTTCGTCAATGAATAACAGTTTTTTTACATGAATGATCTAGCGATTGGCATGAAGAGTTGGCATTCGCTGGACCGTTCTCCAACATGCCATTCTTTGACACCGCGAGAAGATTGAATTACAAGAAGGCCGTAGGTACAATTTTACCTTCGCGTGTTGACTCGAAGTTGCTGAAGCAAAATCGAGCGTCAAGGTTTTTCCAGTTCTCCGGACTCGTGAGCGCTTGGTGAGGTTCTATTTTGCCGATTAGAGGGTTTGCGGGGTCAACGCTCGTCGCTCGCTCACTGCTGCGCTTTGTTCCACGCCACAACGTCATCGTAGCGGATGTCGCCTCCGAAAATGTCGAGCGCGCTTCCGATCGAGAGGTCCACCTAATTATACAAAGCAGTTGAAAAAGAGAAACAGTAGACGTCAGGCGCTTGCTTGGTTGGGTTGTTGATTGGATCTTTAGGAACGAAGAGAAGCCAAAGAACGCACCTTGCCCTTGCCGATCCGCTTGACAAACTCCAGATCGTCCTGCAAATTGAATAATTGAGGTTTTCATTAATGACCCGACACACCTAGACACATGAGAGATGATCCACAATATAGGAAGTCGTACCAACGAACTGGCACCGCCGGCGTAGGTCACTGGGATTGGGCTCCATTCCGCGAGCAGCTCCACGAGCTCTTGCTGTTGTTGAAGAGGAGCATCACACACATGTTTTCACAGATTAGGCACACTTCATCATAAGTACAGACACTTGGTCAGTCTAACATTCCAGACTCCTACCTGAATGCCGCATCGCTTGCCTTCGACGTCGACAGCGTGCACCAGGAACTCGTCGCAGTACTCGGCGAGCTTGTGGAACAGGCTCTCACTGCACACGACATAGAACAGCACGTATTCAGCCACAGCACAAGAGCAAGCGATGTATACCAGCAATACACGTGTACATACTCGATCGACGTGGTCGTGAACTTTTGCCACCGGTCGGTCATGACGTAGAACTTGCCGTCGTCAGCGCGCTTGCGGCAGCTCAGATCCAGCACCTAAACGCACATAATAGTAGCATTTGCGTTGATAAGCGTGACCTATTATGACATAAACATTGTAGATGAATGCACTTACGAGGTGCTCCTTGCCGACGAGGTCCTTGAGGTTCGTGAGGCGCTCAAAGTCGATCTGCCCGTCGCGGAACACGTACGAAGTCACGATCACGTGGCTCGCGCCGTTGTCCACGTAGAAGCGGCAGTTGTCGGCGTTGATGCCGCCTAGTTGTGCCACAAAAAAACATACATATAAGCCTTTTACTATCACGTCCATATAAGCGCAAACCGCGGCACCAACGTGGTCCCATTTACCTCCGACTTGCAAGCCGCCAGGGTACGCTCGCAGCGCCTCGAGAGCCGCCTGCGTGTTCGCCTCCGAGGCGCCGAGCATGATGACGTGGCCGCCCGTGAGGCCGTCGCGCTGGTACATCCTGGCAAGCGATAACACACACAAACACACAGGCGTCACGATTACTAGCATGTGTCAGTTAGCCATGGAGAGCTATACGGCGAGCAGCTGCTGTGTAATCATTGGCACGCACTTGGCGAACTCGCCCGCGGACTGCGTCGCGACGAAGTTGGTCACCGGCGCGTCCTGTCCGTCCGTGAGCGTGGAGCCCACGATCTGCTTCACCTCGCCCGCGTGGATGTCGATGCACGGGCGGAAGCGCATCGCTGGCGTCGTCGTCGTCGTCGTCGTCGTCGCAGTCGCAGTCGCCATCAACGCTGCTGCTTTGTCGATTGAAAATGAATGCCAAGCTGTTTGCGTGTTGATGCGTACATAAACGAAATCTTGAGGTACGAGCAAGCGCGAGCTCAAAAGAAAACGATGGTAAGAGGGTTACACAGGGTACGGAACAGGTACAGTTACAGTTACAGCTTGACACACAAGCAGGCCATTTTTTCAAAGAGGACAAAATGGCGATGACGACGGCGAGAAGCTCATCCATGCGCGGCGCCATGAAGAAGACGTCGGTGGCGCTCATAACTGCTGCTGTTCTGCTGTTTGCTATGTTGGCTGCGGTGGTCCCCGCGATCGCGCAGAGTGCCAGTGACGGCGCGTCGTCGTTCTTTGACTTCTCTGTGGACGACATCGACGGCAACCCCGTGCCACTCAAGAGCTTCGCCGCCAAGAGAGCCATCTTGGTGGTGAACGTCGCGAGCGCCTGCGGATACACCGACCAGAACTACCGCGAGCTGCAGGTAATAACGATTTGTATCACGCTGTGTATGTGGTATTTGGCTCTCATAGAGAGAGAGGGGCTGATCTGGAGCTATTGACAGAAGCTTCACCTTGAGCAGCTAGGGTGTTGGCGACGTCTGCTAATGATTTGTGTGGCGTGTTCTTACTGGTTGTATGTGGTGGATCTGCTGTGTTTATCGCGATTCAGACGCTGTATGAGAAATACCAGGACCAAGGGCTGGAGATCCTCGCGTTCCCGTGCAACCAGTTTGGAGCGCAGGAGCCGGGGACGCCCGACCAGATCATGCAGTTTGTGCAGCAGAACTACCACGTGACCTTCCCAGTCTTTGCCAAGGTACGCTGACAGAGATAGAGAGCGATTGGGGCTCTTGAATGGCTCTACGGCTGCATCGAACCACCGCTCACTGTTATTTATGCTCTCTTCACCTTCATGTCACTGTAGGTGGACGTGAATGGCGAGAACGCGCACCCGCTGTTCCAGTTCCTCAAGCGCAAGCTCTCGGGCTTCATCACCGACGACATCAAGTGGAACTTCTCCAAGTTCCTGGTCGTGGACGGCGTCCCGTTCAAGAGATACGCGACCACGACGTCGCCTTTCGGCATGGAGCAGGACATCGCCAAGGCGCTCGAGGCATCTACCAAAGGGGACGAGACTCGCCAGGAGCTCTAAGAGATCTCTACCTAGTAGCTCTCTTGAATGGCGCCAGTCTCATTGGCACAGAGACCAGGTTATCCAAGAATACAAGCAAATGGAGGGTGATGTCGAAAGCTGATGAAAGCACAAAACGTTTCATTCATTATGCTCGGGTAGAATATATCGGTGTTTACTGTTTGGGCATGGCGACGTACGTATCGCCATCATCTAATATTGATCGATAGGAAGAGCTCCTCTGCTTAGTCCGAGTGGATGCCGGCTGGCAGGGTCACGGCGCTCTTGGCGGTGCGCACGGCTCCGATGGCAAACACCTCTCGTCGCGTGGCCTGGTGCTTGATCTCGATGCGCTCGCCTGGACCAGCGAAGAGCACCGTGTGCTGGCCGATCTCGTCTCCCAGACGCAGCGAGTGGGTTGGCACGGTCTCCCCGGTGCACGCCGCGCCAGTGGACACGAGCGACTTGACGATCGTCTTGGCGGTGCCGCTCGGCGCGTCGAGCTTCTTCGTGTGGTGGGTCTCCGAGACCTCGACGTTCCAGCCGTCCGCTGGCAGCTTGAACGCCGCCGCCTTGATCAGCTCGCACACGAGAGGCACACCGACCGAGAAGTTCGACTTGAGCACGACCGCGGCGTGCGCGCTGTACGCCTCGAGCGCCTCGGTTGGCAGGCTACCCGTGGTGCCGACGACCAGCGACGGGTACTTGCCGTTCTTGAACGTCGCCTTGTCCTGCGCGAGGATCCACGCAGTGAGCGCCTTGGTGCCCTCTGGGAGCGTCACGTCGACGATGACGTCGTACGAGCCGGCGGCAGGCACTTCGTTCTTGCGAAGGTCGATCGAGCCAGCGTACTCGACGCTGTGGTCGTTCACCTGGAGCAGCTCGGACACGATGAGCGAGCCGAGGCGGCCCGCAGCGCCGTGCACAGCGACGCGGAGAGCGTGGCCGTTCGACGACGAGGAGGAAGAGCTAGTGGCAGCTGGCGCTGGCTTGGACGCCAGGATGGTCTCGTACTCGCGGATCGCGTCCGACAGACGGCGCGCGCCGAGCTCCAAGTCGTGGTAGTCGTACCACGAGAAGCTCAAACGCAGGTAGTTCTTCATCGACTCGCTGAACGACGAGCCAGGCAGGTACATGACCTTGTGCTTCTGCGCGATCGGCAGCAGCTCGGCCGCGTTCATGTGCTCTGGGAGACGCACGAGCACGAAGTAGCCGCCGTTTGGCACTTCGAAAGTCGAGCCAGCTGGCAAGTGCTTCTTCAGCTCCTGCATCAGCGCGTCGGCGCGCTGCCACAGCGTCTGCACGGCAAAGTCCAGGTGCTCCTGCTGCTTGCCCGAGGTGATCGCGGCATGCACGATACCGGAGATCACAGGACTGATGCCACCGCTCGAGTCCAACTGACCCGAGTTCACAATCGTGTTCAGCAGCTTTGGCGAGCCCTGGATCCAACCGAGGCGGAGAGCTGGCGCCAAGATCTTGGAGAACGAGCCGAGCGCGAGCACCGTGCCGTGCTCATCGAACGTGAACATTGGTGGCGGTGGCGTGATGTGTGGGAACGACAGCAGCTGGTACACCTCATCGGCGACGATCATGAAGCCGTACTGCACACTCAGCTCAACGATCTTCTTGCGCTTCTCGGTGGACATGGTGCGACCGGTTGGGTTGTGGCACGTTGGGATGGTGTAGAGCATCTTCGGGATGATGCCGCGCTTGAGCAGGCGCTCGAGCTCGACGACGTCGATACCGTCCTCCTCCATGCGGATCTGGCGCACGTTGATCTTGAAGTCCTTCATGATGCTGAGCGCCAAGAAGTACGACGGCTCCTCCATGAACACGAGGTCGCCGGCCTGCGCGAAGAGCGAGCAGACGAGCGCGATGCCGCCGGTGACGCCGTTCGTGATGAAGAGCTTCTCTGGGTCCACTGGCGCCTTGTAGCCCTTGGTGAGGAACTCGGCGAGCGACTGGCGGAACTTTGGGTACCCCTTGATGTGTCCGTACTGGAGGAACATCGGGTCGGTCTCGGTGAACTTGAGCGCGGCGCACTCGCGGATCTTGTCGAGCGGCAGCATGGACGCCGCCGGCTGGCCCACCTTGAAGTTGATCATCTCCTCGGCCGTCGGCACCACGTACTGCCCGTAGTCGCCCATGTTTGATCTGCTTGCTGGTTGTGAAGAGAGAGAGATGGAGAGACGAAGCGCGGGCTGCTGCTGTCGTCGAGGGATCTTTCGAAGTGGTGTGCAATGGACGGATGAATGACACTTTGAAGAGCTGCACGAGAGGCAACGTGCACCAAGCCGTCTTCGAGAGGTTACGTACTTTGAAACGAGGATGCGAGCAGCTGAAACCCGGATGGATCCTAGAACAAGCGCTGCGGAACCGCTGCGGAAGCGCGTTCCGCGCCACAAGAACGTTCAAAAGTCTGTTTCCTGGTGTGGGACACACTACTTTGGGTGGTTGCCTCACTTTTGCGAATGGGCAAACAACTCAGCCAGCCAACCAAAAATGAGCTTCAAGCAGACCGCAAACACTTTTCATTGGCAGATAAAAGCAGGGTCATTCATTTTAGCCACTAAAAGACTTGCAGAACCAGTATATATACTGGTATATCCGTATCTGTCCCGTCTGCTTTTCTGCCTTAAATCAGTAGATTTGAGGATTTTTGAAAAATCCTCAAACCTACTGAAATCTATCGGCAAGAGACCGGTATATTTTGTCGCATAAACGAAGCTCCAGTATACCGCTGTAATACTGTCGCTATACCGGCAATTGAGTTGTTGTTCACCCACTTCTGACACCCTCGACACCACTGTTGTCGATTTGACTGTGGGTGATGGGTCGTTGATGATCATTTTGGCGCGCTTTTTCTTGCTCTCTCCATTTTTAGTGAGCGACAACGACGCAGGACGGACGAGTCTGTTGTTGTGTGCTCAGCTTTTGCTCGTGAACAACAAGCAGTCAAGCAGACAGTGTGAGCAAGTGAGCGGGCTCTATTCGCTCCATTCGCTGCCACTGGTGCACGAGAAAGAAGAAGACCAAGAAGGCGAGCAGTGGTGAGTGTGACATACCTCCTCAAAGGTGAGCACTTTATCTCTGTGTGCATGCTTGGTAGCGCTTGATTGAGCTCACGCTTTATCTCTATCTATCTATCTCTTGTTGTGCTTGCCAGACAGCCAATATGGACGGCAACTCGTCCCCACGCCAGCAGGTGCGCACGCCAAACTTCCATGAGCATCGAGGCAGTGGCAGTGCAGGTAGCTCAAGTGGAACTGGGAGTGGTGGCAACAATGGGAAGAAACCGCTGCTGCTGAACCGGTCGGCGGAGGACATGCGCCGCAATGGGTTGAACATGGAGAAGATGATCAAGAAGAACGTGATGGCGAGCTCGCGTCCGGGGAGTCTGAAGCGAGGACTGGCTGTGGTCGAGTACTTCAAAGCGAAGAACAAGTATCAAGATGGTGGCGACGCTGGAAACAGCAGCGGCAATGGCAGTAGCAGCGCGTTGGACGATCCTCAGCAGGCGCAAGGAGCTGCGAAGCGCGCCAAACTGTCGCCGACGCCAGCATCAACGCCGATCCACACGGCAAACACGACCAAGACCGTGTCGTTTATGGTGCAAGGAGACGCGAATGCGAATGCGAATGCCCCAGCAGCAGCGGATGCAGCATCATCAGTGTCCTCTCCGTCCCCACGCCGAACGATCGACCATAATGCGCCGCGAACGAATCTGTTGCTGTCCGCGAAAGCGACGGCTACTGGCGTGCAGCCGCTCGACGACAGAGCGTTTGCGCCGCGCGGACCACCGTCGATCACGCGTCTCAGCCAGCAACTGACGAGCCCCCTGCGCCATCGCAACTCGCCCGTGCGATCCAGAATCCAGGCGATGACCGAAGAGACGATGCGTCGCCTGTCTGATACGAGTGCACATAACAGCAACACCAGCACTGGTGTGAATAAAGGTCTGACTGCAGCTCTGGAGCAAGTCGATATTGCGCCGCCAGCTCGCACGTCGACCTCCAAGTCTCCATTCCAGTCGTTCCAGTCCAAGTTCACGGGCGAAGCGCGCCAGCAACGAAGTCCAGCGAAGGCTGCGTCCTTGTCGACTCTGTTGGCTTCCCCCATGGGAACCCAGCAATCTCGACAGCTTCCACCACGCAGCGGGCCGTCGGTGGTTGATCTGATGCACAGCTTCGAGGAGAAGACGCCAACGCCTACCACGCCAACCCGTGCTAACTCTTCCACTGGTAGCGGAATCATGCGCTCGCCCAAGCCCGTCGCGCCTTCGAAGCCCGTGCGCGCGCTCTTTTCCTCTCGTCCAGCGATCGCGTCAAAGTCCATTTGTTTTTCTACTGAGGGCGTCGCGACGTCGCTGGACGTGAGTCCCGATGGCGAGATCATCATCGTTGGCTTCACCGACGGCTCCGTGCGCCTCTACGAGATGGACAGCAACGTGCCGAGCGACCGGCACGGTTACCTGCTCGGCCACTTGGACGAAGAGTCCAGCCAGAGCGCCGTGAACTCGAACCTGCGCGTGAAGATCACGGCGGACGGCCGCTACGTGTTCGTCGGCTGTCGCACGGGCCCGCGCATCGTCATGTGCATCAACTTGCACAACTACCGCAACGAGAAAGGTATGCATGGCTGAGATTTTGCTGCTATGCTTGCTATTGCAAATGATTGATCATTGTATCCAGTCACTGACATTTTCGTTACTGTGTGTCTGTAGAAAACGAAGATGAAGACTTTGAGCACCTGCAGAAATACTTCTTTTCAAACGGCAAACTTCGGGTATGATCTATGTGCTTCTTGCAATTGAAAGAAGACGTGTATGCATCAAGTCTCCATGTTGATACTCACATATTCGTCTTGCGTTATATTCAGGGCTTCTCGGATGTGACAAAGTACGTGCCTCCAAACGGCATGCAGTACAAGCGGAACGCGTACTACGTCTTATCCGGACTTGGCGTCGGGAATCTTCACATGTGGCGATTCGTCGAAGCCTCCTCTGCCGGGGGTGAACCAGCGTTGAACCATCTCTGCACGATCTCAGCAGGTGGCCACACGGCGATGGTCGCCGAGTTCCTTCCTTCTTCAATTGGTGGCCGTAGTGACGCCAACTCGCTGGCAATCGCAGCGACGTGCGTCGACAAGAACCTTCGCGTGTGGGAGTTGGAGCACACTTCTCAGCCGATCGACGCACCCAGCGACAGCAACGACACGGGCGACGACGAGGAGCTCGAGGACCCGTTCAAGGGCAACGTGCACACGATCAAGTCCCACCACGACATCCCGAACACGAAAGACGTCGCCGCGATCTACGGAGACTACGCGTACGGCGTCTCGCCGACCGGCGAAGCGTATCGCATCCTGATTCGAGACCCCGCGGTACGTCACCTGTTTGAGTTGGAGAAGCTGGATGGCGGCGGCAACAGCAGCAAGTCCCGGAGGTCCATGATCTTGCTCGAGTCGGTCTATGCGAGCGACGACGGCAAAGTGATGATCGCTGTGTCGACCGAGGGCATTTTCTACTACTCGAACAGCGTTGGCGGTGACTCTGAAGCCGCGTCGTTGCTGCGCATCATTGGCAGGAACGCGTCGCTGAATCCGCAGTACAAGACGCCAATCAAAGTGTACACTCCGAAAGTGTTGGACAACAAGAACAATAGTGGTGCCAAGGCGCTGGAAGCGATGATGGTGGTGGTGACGAACCCGCAAGGCGAAGACGATGGCGGCGACGGGTACTTCAATGTGGACCCGACCGAGGGTTTTGCGTCTCGCTGGATGGTGCCGAGCAAAGGCAGGGACTGCTGGGTGTGCGGCGTGCGCAACATCTCGCACTGGCAGGCGCCGACCGAGCACCAGCAGCAGAAAACCGCGCAGAAGCTGCACGAGACCAGTGAGCGCAAGCAGCGACAACAACAGCGTCAACCGCAGAAAGCTCCAAGCGCTCCAAGTAATTCCAGCAGCAGCAGCAGTGACAGGAGAGCGAGTGTAGACGCACCGTCACCGCGCGGGGCGAGTCCTGCCGGTACACCTCAGACGAGCCCGACGCGCGCGAAGGCGAAACTGAAAGCCAAGAAGAGTGGTACAGCCTCCTCAGGATCGTCGAGTTCTATCGTGAACAGCAGTACTCTGACGAAGTCTGGTGCTACCCTGCTTGCTCAGTCGTCGAGTGTTTCTGCCGCTAGTCCGAGCGTATCACATGGCAAACCGCCTTCAGGTTCCAACAGCAGCAATAGCAGCAAGAAAGCGCGCCAACGCCTTGACACCGACGAGGACGATGGCGGCAGCGCTGGACACTCACATTCCGGACAGCACTCGGGCGACCTCGCCGAGGAGCTCGAGAGGTACAAGGAGCGCTACAACAAGATCGTGATGGAGTGGCAGCGACGCCTCAAGGGCGAGCGGCAGATGCGCCGTCTGTGGAAGACCCGCGAGACCGAGTTCAACAGCGAGCTGGACGACACGCTTGAGAGGCTCTACGCGGCCGAGCAGGAGCTGCTGGCGCTCAAGGGCCAGCACAAGGACGCGGAGAAGCGGTACATCTTTGAGAAGCTCAAGGCGGAGCAGCAGAGCTCGGTGAAGGCGCGCTACGAGCAGCTCTGCGAGCAGATGCAGGAGAAGCTGGTGCTCATGGACGACCAGAAGCGCGTGATGGAGCAGACCACGCGCACGCTGCTGCAGGAGGTGGACCGCAACGTGCGGTCGCTCAAGACGTCGGCGCTGCTCGAGCGCAACGAGTGCGTCGTGTGCAAGGACAAGGAGGCGAACACGGCGATCATCCCGTGCGGCCACCTGGTGTTCTGCGAGGAGGACGGCGACGTCTACCGCCGCAACTCGCCGGCGAACAACGTCGTGTGCCCCGTGTGCCAGCGCGAACTCATCTCGCTGCTTCGTATTTATAGTTGATGATTGAGAATGGTGAAAAAAGAAACACTCACACTCACACACACACACACACATAAGAACAAGAACGAAACGGAGAATACTACATAGACACAAAATGAATGAATGGATGATGAAAACCATTTTCACTCAACAAGAACATGAAGATGCATGAGAAGCCCTGGCGTGGCTGTTGAATACTACAACGGACACTACGTTAAGCTACTCTAGTATGACGACATCCGTGCCTAAGTGTCAAGTAACTACCGCATTGACTCTTTATACTCGAACACGGTGGTTGCAGGTGCGAACTTCTCGCCGCAATTGTAGCAAAACTTGGCACCAGGCGGCTGGAGCATCGTGGCGCACTTTCCGCACAAGGCACTCGGGAGCTTCGCAGTATTAACAGTCGCATTCGTGCTTGCCTGTCGCGGTGGTTCCGTTCGCGGGGGTCGCTTCAACGTCTTGCGCACAAGGACCGCCGAGACCGTGAACCCGAACTCTTTGCTCGCTCTCTCCGCCACGGACGTGTGCGTGATGCGCCTGGAGCCAACGCCACCGCCGGTGGCCCATTCGCGGATCAGGTTCTCCTGCTTCGGCTCAAGGAGGAACTGACCGCCACTTGCACGGCAGCCCTGCTCCATCTTGCTCAAGTTTCCTTTATTCTGTGCTGCTTATCTGCGAAGTTCCAGCTTCAGCTGGAACGAATGCACACGTTTAGCTGATGCTAATAAAAGTGTACATATCGTCATTTTTATGACGTCGAGAGTATTTTTGATTACTTTACCAGCAGTAACCATGTATAAATTCAACTCAGTGCATAAAAAACCAATTTACTTGTGACATGGATGAATAATTTACGTAGAATTTGTTTGTGTCTAGACACTTTTTATGCAGCACAACCGAGAACCAAAGGTACGAAAACGCGTACCCAAACGAATACTCACAGCAACATTTGGGTATCTTCACAGCGCAATCTTCAATCTTCAATCTTCATGAGCGAGCACGAAGCAGAGCCGATTCAAGCGACGGTGAAGCGCGTGGTGCTGGTCACGGGCGGCACGGGGCTCGTCGGCCGCGCCATCCAGGACGTCGTCGCCGCCCGCACCTCCAGCACCAACGCCCATAACGACGAGTGGCACTTTGTGGGCTCCAAGGACGCGGATTTGCGCGACGCCGCGCAGGCGCACGCGCTCTTCGCCCGATTCAACCCCACGCACGTGATCCACCTGGCGGCTCTCGTGGGCGGGCTTTTCAAGAACATGAGCCGCAAGCTCGACTTCTTCCGCGAGAACATGCAGATGAACGACGCAGTGCTGCACTGCTGTCGTGTATTCCACGTGCAGAAGCTCGTGTCGTGTCTGTCCACGTGCGTGTTCCCCGACAAGACGACGTACCCGATCGACGAGAGTATGCTGCACAATGGACGGCCGCATACGTCGAATGAGGGGTACGCGATGGCGAAGCGTATGATCGACACGATGAACCGGTGCTACGCGGACCAGTATGGCTGTAAATTCACGTCTGTGATCCCCACGAACGTCTACGGTCCTTGCGACAACTTCAACATCGACGACGGCCACGTGATTCCCGGATTGATCCACAAGTGCTATTTGGCCAAGCAGCAGGGAGCGCCGTTTGCGATCTGGGGCAGTGGGAAGCCGCTGCGCCAGTTCATCTTCAGTCGAGATCTCGCGAAGCTCATACTCTGGGTGCTCGACTCGTACGAGAGCGTCGAGCCGATCATCCTGTCCGTGGGCGAAGTGGACGAGGTGTCGATCAAGGACGTGGCGCTGGAGATCGCTCATGCGATGCAGTTTAAGGGCGAGATCGTATTCGACACGACGAAGAGCGACGGGCAGTTCAAGAAAACCGCGAGCAACGCCAAGCTGCGCAAGGCTCTACCGGATTTCCAGTTCACGTCGATCCACGAGGGGCTCCAGGAGAGCGTCAAGTGGTTTGAGAATAACTACGAGCAGGCGCGCAAGTGAGTCAGTCTGGCTGGTGCTTTGATGCAGACTACTGGGACGAAATGGTATGTGTACTGTATAATTGTATGTGAATGAACAACAAATATCTCTTGGGCTCTTGAAGGAATGGACACACAAGCAATGGCGCGATCGCTCACTTGGTGTACAAGCAAGCGTGAGATTCAAAACGAGCACCTCAAGCACGCACATCGCATGAAATCTGCTTGAACTATAGGAATATACGACTTGAGATGACGGCCATTTTCAGCGTGGGCACGCCTCCAAAGAAAAAGTGTCTCGAGTCATTTCTAAAGGTGGCTACTTTGTGGTGTGGTCCACGCGAAATAAGTCGCATCGTTTTTGGATCCTCTGCGCTGATTGGCGGAAATTGAAACGACGTAATGACATGTCGATGTTGATTGGCTGAGCCAAGAGCTCATCTCGTCAACAATGTCACGCTTGATATGCATGTGCGAATGAGAATGAGAATGAGAATGAGCACGTGAGTCAGTTCAGTTCATTGCTGAAGAGCAGCAGTTGCAGCAGCGCTATCAGACAGAGAACACTCCTCCACTATCGATCGCATTCTCAAGCGAAACTGCCAGCAAGAGTGACGCGCAGTCGCTGGTCCTGTCTGTGTCGCTTGTCCCTGAAGACTGGCGCTGCACCACCGGCAAGCTCCAGTCGCCAAGAAGAAAGAACCTTCGCTCGCTGCATCGCTACGAGCTTCAACAGCAAGAGACCAAACGTTCAAGCTGCACTGATCCGCCGTCGCAAGAAGAGAGCTCCGGAGCGATGGCGTCTTCTGCGTACGAAGGAGCTGGTGTTGTTGGTAATGGTGGTGTGATGCTCGAGATCAGTCGCGCGCTTGAGGAAGGCAGAGTGGACGCAGTAGTGCACTCACTGCTGCTGCTCCTCGGAGATCCGCTTCAGGTCAGCACACGAGCCAAGCGGGAGCAGACGCTGAAGCTGGCATTCGCAAAGCTCGAGAAACTTTTGGAGATGCAGGATAATGCTGTGCAATTGGCGCCAGGATTGTGCACAGATCCACAGGAATGCTGCTTGTCGTACCCGCAGCTGCAGATGTTCGCGCTGCACAAGCTCCAGCCTACGAGCGCCGCGTACAACATTGTGCGAGCCGTCAAGATCGCGGAAGTGCCGTTCGACGAGCAAGTGTTGCACTGGACGTGCAGCGCGCTCATGACAAAGCACGACGTGCTGCGAACGTGCTTTGACTCGGATCTCTACGGTCAACCACGGCAGCGTGTGCTTTCGTTGGACCATTTCATCGACAATGTGGGCAACAACAGGGTTCTGAGCGTACTTGATCATCCACATTGTTCGTCATCTGAAGGCGAATCTGAGACTCTAAGCGCGTCGTGGATAGCTGAGAAGACGACAAAACCCTTCGACTTGAGCCGCGACGCCCCCATCCGAGTGTACGCGATCCCCAGCAAGAGCACCTCAGAGTCATGGACACTGGTGGTCGTGCTGCATCATATCGTGACTGATCCAGAGAGTCGCGAGCTGTTTTGGAGCGATTTTGCCCAGATCTACCACGCGTTTCTCGCTGAGAGAGTGAATGAAGACAACAGCAACAAGACAGTGGTTCTCGAGCGTCTGAAGAGCTATGCACCACGCAACCAAGCGAGCTACCGCGACTACGCGCGATGGCAGTGCAACCGTCTTGACTCGGGACTTCTCGCGACTTCGCTACAGTACTGGATCCAGAACCTCTCTGTCGGTGACATCCCAGTGTTAGAGCTTCCCTTGGACAAAGAGAATCGGGGACTTGATCCAAGCCAAAGCGATAGCAAAGCTGGCGTCGTGGTGTTCCAGTCCCCACCCAAGCTGCACGAGTTATTCGCGTCGTACTGCAAGTCGCACGGCTCCAGCCTGTTCATCGGACTGCTCGCGGCTTTCCAGCTGCTGCTGTCTCGGCTCGCGTGCTGCGACGACGTTGTGGTCGGTTGCCCCACGTCCGGACGCGGTGGACACGAGAGTCTGACGAGCGTCATGGGCTATTTTGTCAACACGCTTCCATTCCGCATCCAGTCTCGACACGACGCAGGCTTTGAGGAGTTCCTCAGCTACGTCCGTGAAGTGGTGCTCAGCGGGCTCTCGCATATGGAGATCCCGCTGCAAAAGATCCTCGAGCACATTTCCGTGCAGCGGACTGGCCACCAGCAGCGGCAGAGCAATCCGCTGTACCAAGCCATGTTCGCCTGGGAAGACGACAGCAGTCCTAGGTCTAGCTCTTCGTCAAACAATGACCTCCAGGCTCTCCAAATGGAGTTTGAGGAGATTGAGCTCCCGCCTGGAAGCGCAAAGTTCGATCTGATGCTCACCATGCGGTGCAAAGTCAACGCGGACGGCGAGACCGTACTCGAAGGCTCGATGGAGTACCCAACGGAGCTCTTCCATCGCGAGACGATTGTTCGCTTCACAGGGTATTTCCTGAACTTGTTGGACCAAGTGATGCAAGATCCTCACAAGCAATTGAGGGAGGTCGACATGCTCCCGCAGAGTGAGCAGCACATGCTCCTAAACGAGTGGGGGACTCCAGGTGTACATCACAACTCTGTTGGCGACTCAACTCCACAGGAAGAACCTGCTTTTCTGGACGAGTGCTTGTATCGCCAAGTTCAGTTAACGCCAGAGAACGTAGCTCTTCGATTTGAAGGAACCGAGTGGACGTATCAAGACCTGTGGACACAGGCCACGCGATTCAGAGACGCTTTGAGAAACCTCACAGCATGTGGCGTAGTACCGGGAGATCGCGTCGGTCTCTTCCTGGATCGCGGACTCGAGAACGTCGCAGCGATGGTTGGCATTCTCCAGCTGAAGGCGGTGTTTGTCCCCCTTGACACGGAGTTCCCAGTCGACCGCATCAAATACATGATCAGAGACACCAGAGTGCAAGTGATCGTCTCCGAGGCACACCATGCACAAAAGCTGTCGGATCTGCTCGAAAATGGCCGTGGTACCAGCGCCAATAACGCAGTGGTGAAGGTTCTCTATTGGGAAGACCTGGACGCTCACACGCCGTCTCAACACCAAGAAGGGATGGGCAACAGCATCCAGCCAAGTATCAGCCATGACGATGCTGCTCACGACAGTGTCGCGTACATTCTCTATACCTCTGGGGTGCGTTTTCTCTATCGCTCATACTTCACACACTCCCTACGTAAAGCCGGAACTAACCCAACTATTAACCCAACCGACCGTGAACTCCACTTCTTAGTCCACAGGGAACCCCAAGGGCGTGATGGTGTCGCACGCCAACATCCTGACCACGCTCCGATGGACGATCCGCGAGTACCAGGTCTCCAGCGCGTCCATTTTCCTGCAGAGCACGTCGTCGACGCTCGACGGCTCGCTCACGCAGCTCTTCTCGCCGCTTCTAGTAGGTGGCAGCGCCGTCATCACCAAGAAGAACGGTCTCCACGACCTGAACTACATGCGCGACTTGCTCACAACCCACAGGATCACCTTGTGCGTGTTTGTGCCGTCGTACTTCGCGGTGCTCCTGGACTTTATGGACGAGTTCCCAGCGTACGTCCAGTACGTGGTCCTCGCGGGCGAAGCGTTCCCCACGGCGCTCGTGACCAAGTTCTACGACAAACACGCAAGGCTCTGCAGTGTTACGAACAAGAAGGTGTCGCCCACGTGCCTCGTGAACGAGTATGGGCCGACCGAGGCGTCCGTGACGTCCTCTTTCTATCGCCTGCCCTGTGAGATTGCGCTTGGTAGAGGTGAGCTGTCAAGTGATCCAGTGCTACAGAGTGTTCCCATTGGGAAACCCATCGACGACCACTTTGTGATGGTGCTCGACCCTCAAAAGCGCCTTGTACCAGTGAACGTCCCTGGCGAGCTCTACGTGGGTGGACGTGGCGTTGCGAGAGGGTACTGGGATCGCCCTGAACTTACTTCCAAGAGCTTCAAAGAGCTTCATCACGAAGTTCATGGATCTATGCGCTGGTACAAGACGGGCGACCGCGTCAAGTGGCTCCACAATGGACAGTTGCTCTTTCTGGGAAGAACGGATTCCCAGGTGAAGCTGCGAGGCATGCGCGTCGAGCTGCAGGAGATCCGCAATGCGATACTGGGCCACCCGTGGGTCAAGGACGCGGAAGTGCTCGTCGTCAAGCAGCAGACGCTCGTGGGCTTTGTGCTGCTCAACGACAAGAGTGTTCAACAGTTCGGTAATGGTGGAGCTACCACACAGGAGGATCAATCGAGAGCACTAAAAGAGCTCCGAGAGTACCTGGGCGACCTACTGCCTGTGCACATGGTACCGCACGAGCTCCGCGTCGTGGAGGACTGGCCGCGCATTCCCAATGGGAAACTGGATACAAGAGCGTTGGCTGACGTCGCCAGCACGATCTCTTCTTCTGGTGGGAGGCCACGTACTTCAACAGCGAAGCCAAACTCCGTGGCTCAAGACTTGGAGCAGTCTCAAGAGAGTAGTAGCATCAGCGTTCGGATCACGACGGACATCCTCAAGCAGGCGTGGGCGGAAGCTCTTGGCGTCAGCGACCATGATCTACTACTCTCGGCGTCTTTCTTTGAGCTCGGCGGCAACTCCCTGACTGCGATCCGCGTCATCTCGCTCGTGAAAGCGCACGGCGTGACACTCAAGCTCGAGTGGTTCTTCCGGTGCAAGGCGCTCGTCGAGATGGCTTGCATGGCGTCTTCGTCACTATTTGACACTACTGGCGGTGGTGATGGCTTCTCAAATATGATGGGCTCTTCGTCATCGCTTGTGCCCCTCAACTGGAAACACCAGCCGAGTTCCAGTCCCCAGTCTTCTTCACAGTCACTATCACCTCTGTTCCTCGTGCACTGTGCGGACGGGACGGTGTGGAAGATGCTCGAGCTCGCTGGCTACCTCCCGTTCCCGGTCATCGGCGTGCAAGCGATCAATTTGCACTCGAGTCAACACTCTGCCGACTCGATCGAAGAGCTCGCGAAGCGCTACTGGCAGGAGATCCGAGCCATGCAGCCGCAGGGTCCGTACTCTCTAGGTGGCTTTTCATTCGGATGCCGAGTCGCTCACGAGATCGCCAGGCTCGCGCACGCCGAGGGCCACTCGTTGTATCCACTGACACTGCTCGATGGGGTCCCGTGCTCCCTCCCTCCATCAAGTGAGGATGACAAGAAGACTACGGACGGCTACAACAGCGAGGACGAAGTACCAAAGATCGACGAGTCTGTCGCGGCAACGTACGTGTACAAAGCTGAAAAGCTAGGAACTGGCGATCTGACGATGGTGGGAACCAGTAGTAGTAACCCGGCCGATGCTGACATCTTGGAGCAACTGGCCAGCCAGTACCTCGCAAACTGCAAGTTGGACGCCAAGTACCATCCGTATTCGCTCAAGAGCTCATCGCATCCAACGGATGAAGACAACGAAGAAGAAGAGGAGCAAGGACCGAAGAAGCAATCGCCGTGGCTCCATGCGCATCTCTACAAGACCAATCTGTGGCAATTGGACGACGATTTAGATCAATTCAGAGACCGACTGGGCATTGCGATCGAGATTTTCGACGTCCCGGGGTCGCATTTGACGCTGTTGCAACTACCACACGTAGCGTTCGTGGCAAGGCAGATCGTTGAGAACTACCACATTATTAGGAACCTCGAGCAGCAGCAATAGCGCAAATGCGATCATTTCTTCATCATTGGCGACAGAGAGTATCGAAGCACAGAGAGCAAGAGAAGAGAAGAGAAGAGGAAGAGCGACCACGACACTCGAGCGCGCACGTGGCAGCATCGATCAGCTCAAGCGGCGCAGTGCGTTTGGTGACTACAGTACGTCCGAGTTTCCATAAGGTATCTGCAGCGGCGCGATCCCAGCATGGCCGACAATGGGGGGAGCGTGACAGTCGTTAGAGCAGCAGGAGAAGAGTTTGAAAGTTCATCATCGTCCGACGATGTCGGCGACGGAGATCAACATTCGTTGTACGACGCTATTGACGACGACACACCGTGGGTGGAGTGAATTGGAAGTCGCCAGAGCACCTAGCGGGCGAGCGACCGTCGCTCGCATCGGATGTGTATTCGTTCGCGATGTGCATCGTGGAGGTGGTCAGTGGCGAGTTCCCATGTGGATCTTTGACGTCTGCGGCGGTTCGCTATCATGTGAAAAATGGCAAAATCTCAGATTTACCAGACTCGATGAACGGGAAACAGCGGAACCTGATTCAGCTCATGACAAAGTCTGAGCCCTCGGAACGCGTGCGGACGGCGTTCGTGGTGGACAAGCTCAACGAGTTTTTGCACACGAGGAAAGAGTGACGAGAGTATCGACGTAACTGCTCGATTGCTAGGATCAAATCAAAATGAGAAGATTAAGTGAATAAATGGTTCTGTTCACTATTGGCTCGAACAAATTGCCTTGCTGATGCAGAACCTTACCTTTCTGTTCATCGAATCAACGCTAAGGTGAGTTGCTAATGTATGCGCGCAATTTGTTTCGTGGTATTACGATCACCAACCGCGTGAACCACGCTAAAACACTTTTTTTGGGTTCACACTCGTCCCATTTAAGTCACGCGGTGCTCGCGTCCGATTGTCTTGGCGAACGTGTCGATAGAATACAGAACTCTCATGATTCGAGGCTTCCAGAGGCCAAATTCCGCATCAGCTGCTCGGCATTTTGCGACACCTCCACTGCACTGGGTTGGCCCGCTGGGTCTCGAGCCATGCATTTGTATCCGATCTGCGCCAGCTCGCGTGGTACATCGACGGTGGTGGTCGTTTCGATCAAGTGCCACGCCCCAGACATCCACTTGGACGTCATGCGTACCGACTGAAAAAAATTATGTGCATGAGTTAGAAACTCTCTTTGATCAGCAGGCAGCAGGTCCACTCGTCGCCCCTGAAGCGGCGTGATCCATTCCACCTCTGCATGTACTTTCTTGCGAGTTGCGTCTCCTTCGTCGTCCTGGAGCTGTTTCTGTGGCAGTCGCGTCGGCGGTACGCCTACAACGAGCGCGTCTAGACTTGAGGGTCAGGTGGAGCGATCCTTGCGAGTTTGTCGGCCAGTTTGCTCATCACTGCGTCGCGCTGTCTTGCGACGCAACTTAAAGCCACTAGTTGGGCACAATCAACTTATGACACCGAGTTGCCGCCTGCATCGACGAGCAGGAAGCACACTTCTCGCTCCACAGCAACGGCTAATTCTCGACTGACCAGCGAGTGATCCTGATGGATAGGTGGATGAGATCTGGAGACGTCTGGAAACGTTGCTCTCTCGGGCTAACGTTATCTTGAAAGTTGGTGCGTGATGTTGCTCGTAAGATCCAACTTGATATATGTCGACGGACTTTGGAAATGTTGCTTGTCTGGTAGCCCTGAGTCATCACTTTGCGCGAAGATTGCGCCAAACCCAGCTCGATCAAGATGTTTTCGGTTGGCATTCATCACTAGTACAACTGCATTAGTTTTTCACATTTTCTGTTGATAGGTAGCATGACGAAGCAAGAGAAATTGCCAGTTGAAGTTCAGAACTGCTCAAAGGCGGCTAATCCTATTAAATTTGGTTTGCATACACCGAAGATTGTGGTCAATGTCAAGCAAAGCACATCCATTCAATGCACAATCATGTGTGCACAGACGAATTCAGTTCGCTATGTTACTGGATGAACTTGGCGCCGAGGTTCCACGCGATGAACGCAAACACCTCCGAGTTCTCTTCGATCGTCTTCGCCAGTGGCTTGCCCGCGCCGTGGCCCGACTTGGTGTCGATGCGGATCAGCAGTGGGTTCTTCTGGGATGGCGAGTTGCCCAGCTTGTGCTGCAGCTCCGCGATCAGCTTGTACGAGTGCAGCGGCACGACGCGGTCGTCGTGGTCGCCAGTCGTGAGCAGCACAGACGGGAAGCCACCATTCTTGAGGCTCTGGATCGCTTCGTTGTCTGCCTGAGGCACGTTGTGCACTGGGGAGTACTTGAGCAAGTACTGGAAGTCCTCCGCGACATCCGGGTCGCCGTAGTCCGATCGCCAGGCGTGACCGATCGTGAACTTGTGGAAACGGAGCATGTCCATCACACCGACTGCGCCGACTGCGCAGCGGTACAAGTCAGGACGCTGGTTGCTGGTCGCAGCGACCAGGAGACCACCGTTGGAACCACCGTGAATCGCGATCTTCGATGGGTTCGTGTAGCCTTCCTTGATTAGGTACTCGGCGGCGGCGTGGAAGTCGTCAAACACGTTCTGCTTCTTGAAGAGCATACCGTCCTGGTGCCAGTCCTCGCCGTACTCGCCGCCACCGCGAAGGTTTGGAAGCGCGAGCACACCGCCAAAGTGCTGCACGAACACCAAGCGAGCCACGCTGAACGCTGGGCTGAGGGAGATGTTGAAGCCTCCGTAGCCGTACAAGTACACTGGCAACTCGCCGTTCAATGGCGAGCTCTTGCTCTTGACAATGAACATTGGGATCTTCGTGCCGTCCTTCGAAGGGTAGAACACTTGCTTCGACTCGAACAAGCTGGCGTCAAAGCCCTTGACCTTGGTTTCACGGAAGAGCTCACCGCTGGTCTTGCCGTTGCTGAGGTCGAAACGCAGGATCGAACCTGGGTACAGGAACGAAATGAAGTGGATGAAGAACTCCGATTCGGAGCGCTTGGTCGACATGCCGACAGTGCCGACAGATGGCAAGTCGATCTCGTACTGGAACACACCGTTCAAGTCGTACACGTGGAGCACGCTCACGACATCCTTGAGCAGCTGCAAGACAAGGAGGTCGCCGGCAACTGGGTTCACGCCCTCAAGCACGACCAGGCCCTTCTGCTCAGGGATCACTTCTTCCCAGACAGTAGCGTCGGCAGTCGAGGTGTCCACACGCACGACGCGTTCGCGAGGAGCGTCCTTGTTGGTCTGGAAGTAGTACACGTCGCCTTGGTTCAAGATGTATGAGAACGAGGCTTCCATGTCGTCGACCAACTTGCGCACAGCGATGAAGTCCTTCGACGGCGACGCCAGGAACTCGTCGAAGGTGGTCAAGTCCGCCAAGTGGACCATGTTCGCGTTCTTGCAACCGTCGTTCAAAGAGATGATCAGCTTCTTGCCGTCTTCCGACACCTCGGCGGTAATCGAGTACGATGGGTCCGCAGGGTACGCGTACACGAGCTTGTCCTGCGACTGCGGGGTGTGGAGCGCGTGGTACCAGAGCTGGTGGTTCACGTTGGAGTCGGTTTCCGTGCCGCGCTTCGAGTTTTCTTCGTCGTCTTCAGCCTTGGCGAGGTTCTCCGGTGGCGGGTACCGCGAGTAGAAGAAGCCCTTGTCGTCGTGGGTCCAGGCAATCGCACTGAACTTGACCCACTCGACCGTGTCTTCGAGCACCTTGTTGTCGTCGTGGACAGCGAGCACCTTGATCGTCTGCCAGTCCGAGCCGCCGCGGGAGATACCGTGCGCAAAGTACAGCTTGCCGTCGCCCAGCTTGCTTTCCGAGAACGCGCGGCTCGAGAGCGCAGCAGTGCCGTCGGTCGACAAGAGGTTCGGGTCCAAGAGCACGCGCGGCTCGCTCTCAAGCGTGTCTTGGATGTAGTACACGTACTGGTTCTGCAGTCCGTCGTTCTTCGCGAACACGTACTTGCCGCCGTACTTGACTGGCGCAGTGTACTTTTCGTAGTTGAAGAGCTCGGTCAAGCGCGCCTTGGTCTCTTCGACGAACGGCACCTGGTCAAACACTTGCTGCGTGACCGCGTTCTGCGCGTCCACGAACGCCTTGGTCTCGTCGCTGTCCGGGTCTTCGAGCCAGCGGTACGGGTCCGCGACCTTCACGCCGTGGAGCTCTTCGGCAAAGTCGCTGCGCTTCACGGCCGGGTACGCGATCGGAGTGTCGTGCACGCCCACCATCTCGCTCTTCTTGGTCTTCTTCTTCTTCTTCTTCTTCTTCTGGGGTCGCTTGCGGGCTTGGACGCAAATTGAAGAATGGCAGCAGCGCGGGCATTGCGGGCTTCCCCCTCTGCGATCTGTGATGTGTGTGAGTTCCGCATTCAAGCCATCATGGCTCTGTAACGGTGTCAAAAACAGATGGTGGGATACGCGTCGCTGATTGGGTACAAAGATGGAATTCAGCCAATGAGCGCGCAGAGAATACCTGGCAAGCTGTGAACGAATGGAAAAAGGCGAATTGAAGAAGGGACAGGGACCTGTATAGTGACTTGCTGGTTACGAACAATACAACAATTCGATTGTAGAAGTCTAGAGTTCTTTATGCGGATGTCATTACAACGAGGCGTACAAAGGTGCAAAGTTATCAGAGACCGTTTGGCAATCAAAAAGACGAATGAGCATTGTGGGTCCCCATGCTGATTTGATAGTGAAATTGCCGCAAACCTCTCTTGCGGCTGGAGTTCTCTTGCCTGTTAGAGCATTGCTCGCGCTAATGAAGCCCTCCTTCCACAGCTCG
The DNA here is from genome assembly GCA_023334975.1 of Globisporangium sylvaticum. Classification (NCBI taxonomy): domain Eukaryota; phylum Oomycota; class Peronosporomycetes; order Pythiales; family Pythiaceae; genus Globisporangium; species Globisporangium sylvaticum. The sequence goes on from JAADVK010000007.1 coordinate 74,370, forward strand.
CTTTCGGAGAAGCCTCGCTTTGCTCACAGTGTGAGGACAGAACTGGTGTAGGTCCCTTGCTTTTCATGTTTTCGTTGTCGCAAAATTGCTCTCAAGTTTGGACTCTGACAAATGGACCTCCAGCGGAGGGGTAGTTTCAGTGTCAGTACCTGTAGTTGCACTCGAGACCCTCACTCATGCTCAGGCCGCGCTCCACAGCTCGCCTTCGTAGAAACTTCTGTCTGGTCGATACGGAATGGCAGTCAGTCTCGAGCAATCGATGCTGCTGCTCGTCATTCTACCACAATAGGTGAAGAAACATGGCGAGGACCTGCCCGTATGTGTCGTCAAGCAGTGTCATTTTCAAATCAATTGGATGTGTGCGTGTACAGATTTTCGCTGCTAGACTGTACTTTAGAATGAAAGTGCAGAGATTGATACACGCAAAGAGGATGGGAGGTTCGGAATAAAGTTGCTTGATGAAATGCTAAATGCTACTCGAATGTTGCAGGTGTTCCTGTCATCTGAAGAGACTTGAACGATTGTGAGCACTTCAACCAAGTCCAACTGCCCCTCGTGGCGTCTTGATTCTCGCTGTGCACGCTTTGCTGAGTGGAGCACATCAAAGAGAAGGGAGGTCACGAGTCATGGGGCCACCAACAGCAGGTCGATTGCCACCTGTAAGCGCACATTTGAGTGTGGCGTCTGATGCTTCCTTTCTCACTCAAGCTCGCTCATTATCTCGTTGTGCTGCTTATTTCCAATTGTTTGCCCGCCAAGCCCAGACAACGCCCACGATAAGCTCCAACGAGCCTCGCTGAAGCAGAGGGAGAACGACATAGGTGACGGTGATACTCAAGAGCGCGATGCTACTGCGACGTAGTGGGTGATTGCTTCGCCGCGCGGAATCTCTCCGCGTGCTCTCTCTCCTCCGTGACGACAGCAATAACAAGTGGGACAGATTGAAACGCTGGCGGACAGAGACTCGACCTTGGGTCAGCAGTTTGAAAGCGCGACTTCCAGCTCCGTGATTGAAGGTGACAGGCGAGCGAATGCGATCCGAGTGCTGACAAGCGAGTACAACGGCGTTGTCACCGCCGCCCAGAGCGCCAAGAGTGCTGAGGGGATCGCGCGCAGCTTTGACATCACTGCCGACGAGATCTTGGTCAAGAGAGAACCAGGCTCCGAAGACAGCAGCACAGCAACAGCGTCCAAGAGGAACGAGAAGAACACAACCACGAAGGAGCAGAAAGCCACGTTCTTGGAAACACGGGTTGGCTCGATTCAAGATGTCGGCTGCCGCAGCATTGAAGCCTCCAAAATTAATTGCATGCTGGAGCTCGGTTCCCCTTTTTACAAAAATCTCGCTGTCATGGAGTGCAACGAAGACGGCTACGCTGTCGATCTCCAGCTCAAGACTTTTTCAATGAAGAAAGCGCCTCCAATCGTTGACGCTGTGCTGAAGAAGCAGAAGTTCTTTGCACGACCGATCTCTAAACGAATGCACAGGCTGCTGGTGGGGGAGGTGCACGCGCAGAAGGGCGAGCTGGTGTTTGGCGTAGTCGGCAATCCGGGTGTCGGCATCACCACTTTCTATCTCAACTGCCTGCACCGCTTGATTGAAGATCTGGCGGCGGCTGCTGGCACGAACAAAGAGATGCGAGCCAGAGGAATCGACAAGAATGTGCTGAACTCACTCAGGCGACCTGTGCTTCCTCTGCGGCTTCTCTGCTGCTCGTTTCCGCGCGTCGGCGAGTCCCGAAGACGTGTGAACGTACATGGGTGACCCATGAGCACTGCGCACGGTGGACAGCTGCACCGAGACGTTCAAAGACTGGAAAGCGCCAAAGCTGATGCTCAAGCGGTATACCACCGATTACAAGGCTGGAGGCGGTGCCAACGGTGGCTCGACATTTCTCTCTGGCAGCTCAACGAGTTTTATTTCGCGAGCGAGGCGCTTCAGCTTGCGGAAAGCTTTGAGATGACGCGCCGGTTTGCAATTTGGGATGGCATTGCGCGATGTGCTGGCGACTGATCGAGAGATTGTGGTCTACAGGAAGGAACTCTTCTACGATGTCGTGAAGACCGGCATGGGGTACCCCATTGATGCTGCTCTTAGCATGGTGTTCATGATGCTTAGAGAGAACAGACTTCATGGTCGCTGAGCGAATCACAGGAGTGCGAGCGAAGGCGGCACTGGGGGTTCGGTGGTAGACATTGCCAGTGGAAGATAAGAAAATATAATGGACCAACCTGAGTTCTCTGCGCTCTAATGCCAACTCGGCCGACGTTCGGATGTCTGGTGAGCTGAAAGTCACCCGAAAGTGTGCTCTATTGAGGATATCTTCTGGTTGTACTAAATATGACGAAGCAACAACTCGCCGAGTGAAGATTGCCCGCTATCACATTGCTGCACACTTGAGATCTGCTTTTTGTGAGGAACAAACGAGAATCACCAGGATCAGTGGCTACTGACAAATATTACTTGCTACGTTTTAACGGGAATGTAATGGACGGCGCGCTTTCTGTTGCTACTCTGAGCTACAGCTACAAAGACTCTGATAAATTGATGGATAAAATATCGGGTGAAGTTGCCAAAGGAAACAAGACGATCAAACTGGGCCAATGACGACTGCGAGTTGCTCGACCTGTTTCACTACTTTGCTTTGATGGCGATGGTCGCCACCTCTGCGAGTGACGTACTTCTGCACGCTGAAAGTCTTCAAATGAGCTTCAGGCACAACGAAAACCAAGAACCAAGGCGAGACTTTGCGTCTTTGCTGCCACCACTTGAAAATATTTCTGAATCGGTTGGACTTGACACTGTGCGTTGGCGCGATAGTCATCCGTAGAAAGAAGCACTGGTCTCCATCCCATTAGATGCCACCGACACATGGAATCTTTGTGATCTTTGGGCGGCAATACAACCGTTTCTTGGGCTCGAAGACAGGAATGTCGTTCAGGGACTGGAAAGTGCATACCAATGCAGTCCGACGAGATTAATAGCGGACTGGCGTCTCAGTCGTTCTTCGTGAAAACCTTTACGCGCAGGGCTGTGTCATTCCACAACGTATCTCTGCTGAAAATCCGATGCTTGAATACCTCAAACACATGAGCTTGTAGGACTTTGTTGATATGCACGACGGCTCATATTTCATCGATAAAGTCCGATTCGACTTTCTGCTTGAGCTTTGAGAGGACTCCCCTGATGCCATCTTCAGAATGACGCCGCGGAATGGGGTGCATCCGTCGTGACGAGGGAGCAGGTGGATCGCTATCGAGTGATATTCAAAATCGAACAAGCACTCGTTCTCACCTATTACCCGTCCGAGCTGCCGCCACTCAAAGCCTCTCTTCGCTGCTGAATGATGACGATCATATTGCTCTGCCTCGAGCATATCAGAGAGCACAATACGTGGAATCCCGCCGAACTTGCGGTATCGCTCCTTGATGATGATCGGATCGGTAAGTTGGAGATCACAATTGGCGAGCTCCAACTCTTTACACGACCACGGTGGCATTTTTTTATGCCCAAGGTCAAATCCGTTCGCATGGACTTGATCAAGCGATACATGACGTAGGAAGCGAACGCGCTGGTTCCGACCCCGGTCGTGCCAATTACAGAGGCACTTGCTGGTCCCCCACGCTTGATTCGACTCTCAAGTACATCAAACAGTTCCACGTAACAGTGGCGGATAACGATCGCTGCTCCTGCAAACCCAGGATGGAGTGACTGGCACGATGACATCTAGAGCAGCTTGAACTCGATCTGCATCATCACATTTTCGTCATCCTTGCTATTGGGTTCGAAGTCTCGAAACCTTTCCTTCATCCCTCCGAACTTCATTCTCTTCAAGACGTGCTGCAACAGCTCGCAGCGCCTGCCGTCTCTGACGGAGTCGAACCACTTCTTGACCGAAATCTCTCTCGCTACAGAGTGAGAGAGATGCAAAACGGGTGTTGGTCCCTTCCGCTTCGAGTCTTGCGCATGCAAGTAGCTCTTTATTTTGGTTAGACAAGCCATTCTGCCTTGGGGTGCCGAGCTGGGACACGAAAGCGGCTCCATGTGGTGGGGCTTTGTTCGCGCGCTGCGAAATCAAAAGCACGCCCTTCCTCATCGACTCGGTAGTTGTTGCATCGATTTGGGTATGCCAAATCGATTGGTATTTGCTCCATTTTCATTTTCTCGGGTCACTTGGTTGCCTTCTGAGAATAATGTGTGTCAGTTCAACCATCTGCTCAAAACTATACTCTTCGTTTAATCAATATTCTATTGTTAAGATTGACTTTAATTTTGGCAAAATGTGTACTAGTTAACCTTGAATATTAAACATCCACGTCGCCCACCTTTCCATCCAAAAACCCGACCCGCGTCTCAAAACCCGGCCCGTGCCGCATTCTGGCGGTCGTGTGGCGCTTTCAACTCCCCTCTGCCCTCCGTTTGCTTTGTGTGTGGAGTTGCGCTATTCGAGTGTGATACTCTACGAGAAGCTCCGCAGGACCGGCCGAAACCATGAACGCTCTGCTGCTGCGTCGCTCGCTCCTCGCGGCCCAGAAGACCGCGGCGCCGTCGGCGTCCACCGCGCTCGTGTCGCGCTCGTTCGCGACCGCGTCCCCTGTGCGCAACAACGATGACAGCAGCGACGCGATCGAGAAGCCCAAGTGGAACGACGTGGTCGAGAAGGCGGCCAACCTCTTCTTCCTGGGCGAGATCTTCCGCGCGACGTGGCTCGCGCTCGAGGTGCACTTGGAGCGCAAGGTGACCATCAACTACCCGTTCGAGAAGGGTCCGTTGAGCCCACGCTTCCGTGGCGAGCACGCGCTCCGTCGCTACCCAAGCGGCGAAGAACGGTAAGGATGCATTACAACGCGTCGATTATGTTGTATGTCTCGCTCTGGTTGAGAGGATGCAGATGCTAATGATCTGTTGTATGTCTCTTGTTGTGTGCGATGGTGGTGTAGATGCATTGCGTGCAAGCTCTGCGAAGCGATTTGCCCAGCCCAAGCTATTACTATTGAAGCCGTACGTTTAACGAGCAAGCGTCCATGGTGTTCCATTCATTTGCGGTGGTCCATTTTGCTGATTCCTCCCACTTTATCTCTTTCCAATTGCTAACAGGAACCGCGTGCGGATGGCAGTCGTCGTACCACCCGCTACGACATCGACATGACCAAGTGCATCTACTGCGGCTTCTGCCAGGAGGCGTGCCCCGTGGACGCGATCGTCGAGGGCCCGAACTTTGAGTTCGCGACCGAGACCCACGAAGAGCTGCTCTACGACAAGGCCAAGCTGCTCGCGAACGGCGACAAGTGGGAGTTCGAGATCGCGCACAACCTCGCGGTCGAGCAGCTCTACCGTTAAAATAAAGCAAGCCGAGCCGAGACTAGCGAGCACAATGGCGGCAACCTGATAGCTCTCAAGTTACGTGACCCAGTCGTGGGAGCTGAAGTTGCTGCTGTTGCGCTGCTGTCTGCATCACTGAATAAAAAAAGCGTATAAAGAAAAATATTCACCAAATGAGAGCCAATCCTGTGTCTAATGCAGAGCTACGCTCGCAAAGCTATGATTCTCATGGAGCACTTTGTATTATATTATGGCACTCTATCGCTATCGCTATGGCTCGGGTGGCGCGATCGTGAACTTGATCTTCTTGGTCGTCTGCCCCACGTACTGGTACTTGCCCTCGGGCGTTTTGCTGGTCGTGTCGTAGAAGAAATTCGTGCCGACGGTCTCTTCGAGCTGTCCATAGAGCGTATACTCGCCGATCTGCAGCATGGGCGATGCCGTGTCGATGCCCTACGTGTTGCCATCGTACAGTCAATGCCGAAGAGCTCATTGTTAGCGTCACTGTTCAACACCACGTAAAGAGTGCAACAAGGCACGTACCTCGATGTGAATGCTTTTGTAGTCGTCAAAGATCGGGTGGTTCTTGAAATCCGTCAGCTCCAGCACGACCAGCACGTCGTCCTCTTCGTCATCGTCATCACCATCACTATCACCGTCTTCATGTGTATCTTGCTCACCGCTACCGCCACCACGACCGCCATTTGTATGCTGCTGTACGCCTGCGTCGCCATGCTGTGTCCTCTTCTCTTCTTTCTCTTCCTCTTCATCGTGAACGCCATTGACGCTATTGACCAACAGAGCGCTGATCATCTCGCTTTCCTTGTGTTCTTCTTCATCGTCACGACCGTTTACATGCAGACCGTGTCCGTTCTCTGTCGTGACGCCCGTGTCGTTGCTAACGCCACTCACGTCCCGTGTGCTCTGCTGCTCAGCGCCAACAGCAGCAGCGTCGCCTTCCGACCGCCTCCGCTTGCGCTCGCTCATCTGCGCCGCCATCTCGACCATTTTCCACACTGGCGACACCAATCCTCTTTGTTGTGTGTAAAATTGTCCAATACCCTCTATAATATAGCATGTTGTTTAAGAGGGTTAATATAAATTTGGCGTTTGGACCTCTTCTAATTGCATACAGCTCAGGCTCTCTCTCTCTTTATGAACCAACCAAAACAGCCCATTCAAAAAGACACATTCACGGATAAACGGCAATCGTCATCGACCTGCTCACGCGCCAATTGAACCAGAAGAAAGCGCACCACGCTCTCTCTGTCGACACAGCCAGCCACTCTCACAAACGCAGGCGATCATGGCGGACGAGAAGAACAGCGCGACCCTGCAGGTGAAGGGCCTCGCGCGCAGCGTGACCGACAGCCTCGTGCTGAACATGTTCCGCACCTACGGCCCCATCCTGCGCGTCAAAGTGGACGGCTTCGGCGGAGCGTAAGTTGATACTGCTGTGTTGTTGCTGTCGCTATCTATGACCATCTAGTCGACCCAGAGGCTAATGATGCCATTGTGTGCATGTCTCCGTTTATCTATTGTGCTACAGCCATGTGGTCTTTGAGAAAAAGTCGAACGCGTACAAGGCCATCCCAGCGACGAACGGCGCGGTGCTGGAAGGCAAGCCCATTGCGGTCGCGATGGTGCCGTCATTCGGCCACGCCAAGAAAACGTGCCGCGGCTTCGTCGCGGGCATCTGCAAGAAGGGTTCTGCCTGCAAGTACCTGCACATTAATGTGGACAACAGCGAAGGCGCTTCCAGTCAGCCAGCGAGCATTCCGAAAATGAAGGCAAAGACGGCTCCAGCTGTATCAGCTGCGCCAGTAGCTCCTGCTCCAGCACCGGAGGCTTCAGCCGATGTGGTGATCCCAGCGGAGCTCCAGGACCTCCCAGTGAACCTGGTCTGCCGCCACTTTGCGCGCAGCCACTGCGCGCTCGGCGCCTCGTGTAAATTCGCGCATATCCGTGGTCGCAACACTCCTGCCAGCCGCGCACCAGCTCCAGAGAAGGTGGTGACGCCAGTCGCCAGTCTTACTCAGCAACCACCAGTCACCGCGACTGCTCCAGCGTCCAAGAAGAGAGCCGCGCCTGCTCCATCTGCGTCTGCTGTCGCCCCAGTGGCCGCCAAGCGTCCATGCAGCTACTTTGCGAGTGGACTCTGCAAACGAGGCGAGCAGTGCTTGTACAGCCACGACCTGCCAGCCCCAGCACCAGTTGCACCGGCCAAGAAGGAGAAGAAGGCCAAGACAGCCACTGCGCCAGTCGCAACGCAGGCTCCAGCCCCTGCTGCTGCTGCTGCTATTGTTGCTGTTGCTGCCAAGCAAGAGGAGGACTCTAGCCGCACGTGCATCGAGTGCGAGACGCCGGGCATCGCGGTGTGGCAGTGCGCCAAGTGCGACGACTCGCTCTACTGCGAGTCCTGCAACACGCTCGTGCACAAGTCCAAGGTGATGAAGTCCCACGAGCGTACCAAGCTCCCGCCGCTTGTCCCGAAGGTCGAGATCAAGAACCCGACGTGCGATGAGTGCGAAGAAGAAGAGTCGAGCGTGAAATGCGACCAGTGCGACGTCGTGCTCTGCGCTGATTGCGACGCGTCGGTGCACAAATTCAAGAGTCTGCGAAGCCACACGCGCAATGCGATCGTCAAGCCAACTGCTAAGACTACCCCAGTGGCGGTGGTCGCCAAGCCAGCTGCTGCTGCTGTTGTGGTCCAGGAGCCTGCTGTGAAGAAGCAGAAAGTGAGCAAAACCAAGGCCGTTGCGAGCCCAGTCGCTGCGTCTACGCCTGTTGCTGTTGCTGCTGCTTCTGCGCCAGTGGTTCCAGAGATCGAGTACATTGAGAGCGTGCCAAAGTACGACCTCACGAGCGCGTCCGAGTCGGAATCCTCCGAATCCGAGTCCGAGGCGGAAGAGCAGCAGCAAGAGCAAGAGCAAGAGCAGGAGGATGAGGACGAGACGATGGACTCGGACGACGACGACGAGCCGCCGATCGTTGTGAATGCGTTTCCGCCACAGTCTGTGACGAATGCAGCGCCAAAGCTGCAACAGAAGGTTGTGTCAGCGCCAGTGGCAGTAGCTCAAGCGCCTCCGCAGGCTCAAGACGGCGACATCAGCTCTGAATCCAGTGACGACGATGATGAGCGGCGACCAGTTGTGCTTGCGGCGCCAGTGCGTAAAGCCCCAGTCCAGCCTGTCGCTGCCACCGCCACTGCTGCGAACCTCCACGAAGTGTCGTCCGAGTCCGAATCGTCCTCTGACGATGAGCCAACTCCACGAAGCGCGCCAGTCGTCGCAGCTCCAAAGCCAGCGGCAGCTCCGAGCGCCGAGAGCTCCTCGTCCAGTGAGGCGGAAGCCTCTTCGTCTGATGAAGAGGAAGAAGTGGTCGCCAAACCGGTTGTGAAAGCCCCAGTGGTGAAGAAAGCCCCAGCTGCTCGTGCTCCAGCTCCAGCAGCTCCAAAGGCGAACCCAAACCCGGGCATCTCGACGGGCAGCTCCCACTCGCTCGTGAAGAAGATCGAGGCGTACGCCGAGGCCGGCGAGACCGAGACGCTGCACCTGGACGCCAACCTGAACGGCTTTGAGCGCCTGCTCGCGCACGACTGCGCCGAGCGCCTCGGGCTCAAGCACGTGAGCGTCGGCGAGGGGCTCGAGCGCCACATCACGATCTCGCGCAGATAGACAGGCAATCGGTCTGTACCCAGTCAAAGCGAGCATTGTCAAGCCATCCATGCCTTTGGTGATTAAATATATGCACAGTAAATAGAATTCATAACCACAGACATGACCACAGATCAACCAGGCAAACGAGAAGCACAACGTTGATAACAACCCATTACCATCCTTCCTGTCTCTCTCTGTCTTTTGTTCCTCTTACATCATCCATGGTCTTGCTTCATTCTCGATGTCCACCCACCGCCACCACATCCCATAGTTGCCACAACTGCATTGCTTCCATACAAAAGCAGCGCAGCCACAGCAAACAGAGAGAGAAATAGCGGCGAGGCGACAACGTGCGAGTCGGGTCGACAACTTGTCTACGAAATCCTAGTCTTCTCTGCTTACTTACGGGCGGCTCTTCTGTCGGCGCGGGTCGCGGCGTGGAAACCCGAGCGGATCGCAGCCACGGAGCGCGAGGACCCGCAGTCCTGGCAGTGCACGAAATATAAGCGACTGACGCTGTCGCGCGTGAGCGTCGTGTTCGGCGAGCGGCACATCTGGCACGACACGTACTCCGTGATGTACTTGCGCAGCAGACTCTCAATGTACTTTGGCACGTAGCGACCGCGGATCACGAGACGCTGGTTGCCGTCGATCGAGCCTTCGGTACCGAGCTCCGAAAGCGTGAACTGGAGCACGTGCTCCGGGCTACGGTGCATCATCTGGCAAATCTCCTGGAAGTTCACCCACAGCGTCTTCTTCGTGCCCACACGCATGAGCTGCGGCGGCTTCATCGTGTGACGCTTGCGGTCCGTCAGCTCTGGGTTGTTCTCGTGCAGCTTCGACATGATGCGCGCCAAGAGCTCGTCCTTGTACGAGTACGTCGCTGGGTCCTGCACCAGCACGGACGACGAGCCGCTCACTTCGGCGCTCGCGCCGGTCTCCGCGGCTTCCTCGGCGTCACCTTCCTTCTTCTACAGGAGGGGGGACAAGCAAAAGAGATCATACACATACACACACACAAGCTCAGCTATCATATCCCCACACCCACATAGCCGCATTATCAACCCACACACAGCCAAGCAACGCACCTCTTTCTTGACTTTCTTCTTCTTCTTCTTCTTGCTCAAGTCGAACATGGCGGCGACATCCTCTGGGGCGCCTGGCGGGGCGACCTCGCCGTCCACCGCCGACGTGGTCTTCTTGGACTTTGGCGCCTTTGGCACCGACGCGACTTCGACGTCCGACATGATTGCTGCTGCTTGCTTCGTGTTCCTGTTAGCTGCCTTTAGCTGCTTGCTGTTGGCCCCCTGCTCTCTCTCTCGTGTTTGCTGGAGATGGCGGCGGTCGTTGCTGGTCCTGCGGAGTTTCTCGTTTCCACCCCTTTCCCCCTGCCGTCAGCAAGCGGAGATCGATTGACTTGATTTCAGTATGCTTTGCCGCTCTCTCTAATTCGGCAGCCGACTTGTAGAAATAGTGATTCGTTCGCACGCTCTTGGACTTTTCTGGTGGCTCTCGCTGTGCGACCCAAACACCCCTGAGCACCCACGACCCGTGTGCAGGTCCGATACAAAGACCAAGTCAAAATGCCACTACTGTACTGCGTTTTGACTTGATCTTTGTATGGACCGCTTCCATACAAAGACCAAGTACACGACGAACCACTGGCCCCAGCCACGAGCTTCTTCTGCTCCGACACTGTGAAGCGAATTGTTGCGCAGCAGGAAAATGGCGACTCGCATCCCTCTCGCGTTCCGTCGCGGCCCGCGCCGAAAATCCAAGGCCATCGACCTCATCGGCAACTGGCACGTGCTCCGCGGAGACCTTGTGCGTATTTGCTTGCTTCTCGCTTTCGCTGAACGGGGGTGGTGGCAGTCCTGTCAAGAGAGTCGTCCTCAATAGGAAGCGAAAATGGCGGTTGTTCGATGGTTAGATTGCAGGATGTTGCTCACCTGTCCGTTTGCTCTTGCGTGCGATGATTTATGTAGGTGGAGGTGATCAATGGACCACACAAGGGCAAGCAGGGCTCGGTCGTGAGCGTCATCCGTGACCAGAACAAGGTCATCGTCGAGAACATCAACATGGTGCGTCCGTCGTCTTTCGTTGTTGTTGTGGCTCGCGTTGCCTTCAGTCGAAATGCTTGATGGCTCACCGTATATGCGTCTACGCGTCATTTCTTTTGTTTTGCAGCACTCGCGCTACGTCAAGTCGACCCCAGTCGCTGCCGGCCGCTCGTACCTGTCGCCTGGTCCAATCCACTACAGCAACGTCAACTTGGTGGACCCATCGATTGGGTACGTCTCTATTATAATTCATTCACGCTCGAGTCTATTTCCTTGTGAACAGCCCTCTCATACCTCATGTTGTCTTTTTACAGCAAGCCAACGCGTGTCGCGATCCGCTTCACGGACGACGGCGAGAAGGTGCGCGTGTCCAAGAAGACCGGCACGATCATCCCAAAGCCAGAGATCCTCAAGGAGCGCCACAACCCGCGACGAACAGAGACCGGCGTGTTCGACACTGCGCCAGAAGACGTGCTCGAGCGCACGGTGCAGGACTGGGAGGTCACGCGCTTGTAGACAGCGGCAGCGTGCAGGCAGGCAGTCGACGCAGATCAGGCGGTGGCTCTGCAATAGAGCTTGTCATCCAGGAGCTACGAGAAGGGCAGAGAGACGTGGTGACGGTGATGACGACGACGACGACGGCGACGACCAGGAATCGGATAACAGCAGCAGCGTAACACAGACAGACACAAACAATCAATACAACAAGCTCTGCGGTGAATGTGATGTGTTCGTGTCGGTCGCTTCAATTTGCATTCAGGGGTGTGTGGAGTGTTGCCTGCCTCTTCGTCATAAAAAAAGAAAAGAATCCACGCCAAACGGACGGACGGGGACGATCAGGCAGAGCCACGTAAGGCGCTCAACACACATCCAGGCTCACACACTCACAGAGAACGCTGGTATCCATCCGCCACTACAAGCGTGCGATGTCCATTTTCACTCTGAAAAAAGTCTATAAATTGCTTCCATGCTGGCTGCGAATATGCTCAAACAAGATTTCAGTGGCTATTTTTCAACAAGCTATTTTTAGCTGTCGAACAAACCTTTCATAAAGTTCTATCATTGGCTGAAAAGATGTTCTAGTTATCTGATTGGTGGAATATGTGCTTTGCGACCGTTCAGAGCACCAATTTTCAAGAAAAGGCTGCGCGCGAAACGTCATCGATTGTGTGGGCGTGCGCCACCATCATCAAGTGCAAGCTCAGCAAGAGAAGGAAGATCGGGCCAGAACGCCGCGGCAACCAATACGAGCACTGTGGTGTATACACAGGCAGGCGGCAGTGGGGTCAGACGCAGAGCCTGCGGGCCGCATAAGAGCCGAGCCAACTCAACTGTGGAAATCTTCTGCCTCCCTCTTCTCTCGGGCGTGTCTCTTCGACTCAAGCACTCCTCGATCCGCCCCCAAGTCCTCAAGCCTCTAAAGCCCCTCCAACCTACCCGCCAAGATGACTGTGAACGAAGAAGGCCAGCCTCTGAGCGCGGAAGACCAGCAGTACTACGATGCGCTGCAGACCGAGTACGGCGACTCGTGCACCGAGGACTTCAAGGTGCGCATGGCGCGCGCATTCCGCACGCACAAGAAGAACCGCATGCAGGTCACGATGACCGAGGCGAAGCGCATCCTCACGTGGCGCGCCGCGCACAACGCCGACGCTATCCTGACGCGCGAGCTCGACCACAGCAAGGTGTACTTTGACTGCTGGCCGGGTCAGCTCTACGGCGAAGACAGCGAGGGCCACCTGGTCGCGGTCGACCGCATCGCCGAGATCCAGGTCGACGCGTTCCAGAAGCACTTTGGCCACATCGGCCAGCTGCTGCCGCACCGCGTGCAGTACATGGAGCGCATCCAGTGGGAGAAAGCCGCGGTCTCGAAGCGCCTCGGCCACCGCGTGTACAAGCACATCTGCATCGTCGACCTCAAGGGGCTCGGCATGAAGCACATCTCGCGCACGATCATCAACTATTTAAAGGTATGCGCCTCCGTCTCCATCTGGGTGTTTATGGCTTGATATTGTGGACCAAGCTCACATGAGCGCTAACATGTATCCCATCGCTTCTGTATGGACAGCCAATCTTTGACATCGGGCAGATGTACTACCCGGAGACGCTGCACTGCCTCTACCTGATCAACGCGCCGTTCCTGTTCCACGGCGCGTGGAAGATGATCTCGGGGCTCATCGACCCGGAGACGCGCGAGAAGATCCAGGTGTCTAAAGACGGCGACAAGTTCTTGGAGACCGCGCAGAACCACGGGATCCCGATGGAGTCGATCCCGAGTTACCTGGGCGGCAGCCACCTGGGACGTCCGATGAACAACACGTTCAAGCCGTCGGTCGCGAACACGCCGCTGCCCGTGCCTGCGCATCTGCAAACTGGAAATGAGACCTCGGTACGTTGTCTATGGATTTTCTATGACATGTTGAAAATTGGTCGCAATGGGTCTCTAACAATGTTGCCGTTGTTGGGTTTATGAATATGTAGATGGAAGGCGAGAAGGGTCCTATGGAAGTGGTGACGGACACCCACGGCGTCCCATTGGAGGCGATCCCCGCGCACGCGGTGAGCACCACGTCTTAATAGATCACTGCTAGCTAGGCACACGCAAGGCCATTCGGTCAAGCACCGCCTGCATCTCTATTCGATAGATAGATCATTCAATTAGAAGTATCTGAAGCGAAAGCCAGCGAACATATTTCTCCACCAAAGCAATACATTTTTTTCATCACTCAGTCAGATAATTTGGTAAGAGATACTTGAAGTGCAAGCGAGCCCACATGGGGCTCGGCTGAGAGACCGAGTGACTGATTGACTGCACACGCTTACAACTTGGAGACGGGGGCCTTGCGAGACTTCTTCTCCATCTGCTTGGACCAGTTCGAGAGCGTCTCGCGCGGCATCACTTGCGGCTTGTACAGGTAGTGACCGCCGTCTACAATCAGCACGTCACCGGACACGAACGACCCAGCGGCGGAGACCAAGAACAAGATCGCGGCGGCGATGTCGGTCTTGGCGCCAGCGCGGCCGATAGGGATGCCCTGCTTCATGGACTCAGCGATCTCAGTTGAGCTCACTTTGCCCGTAAGCTTCTGCATGCCCGTGGTGTCCGCGATCGGGCCAGGCGCCACGCCAGTGACACAAATGCCAAACTGACCCCACTCGAGCGCCAACGTGCGCGTGATGCTGTCCACCGCAGCCTTCGCGGCAGATGCGTGCACCTGGTACCACGTCGCAGGGAGCTGCAGCGTCGCAGTGATGTTGATGATGCGCGAGTCGCCGCTCTTCTTCAGCTCTTCGAACGCCGCGCGGCACATGTTGAACGTGCCCACCGCGTCGATGTCCAGCACCGTGCGGAACGCGTTCGTCGACAGGTTCTCCGGAAGCGCCAAGAAGTTGCCCGCCGCAGCGTTCACGAGCACGTCCAGCTTGCCGAACTTCGCCACCACTTGCGCCACCGCCGCGTCGCCGCTCTTGTCGTTGCGCACGTCGCCCTGCACGAACATGGCGTCGCAGCCCTTGCGCTTGAGGATGTCCACGGTCTCCTGCAGCACGGCCTCGCGGCGTCCCATGACGGCGACCTTGGCGCCGTACTCGCCGAGCTTGATGGCGATCTCCTGGCCGATGCCGGAGCCGCCGCCGGTCACGAGCGCGACGCGGCCCACGAGGGCGTTGGGCTTGAACACTTGCGCGATGCTGGCAGAGTCCATTCTTGCGTGTGCGTGTGAGGTTGCTGTTGGTGCTCTTGTTGTGATCACTCGCGGAGGGATTGACGAATGGGACAATCTCTGGATCGCGAATGAAGTGCTCCAGGACGACAATGAGAGGGATCGCAGGTTAAAAATCAACGATGCGATGATCCTTAGATGATGGGTAGTCCTATAATGCACTCGTAAAGAGGTATTTGATTCATAATATCTGAGGCTGCTTATTTACAATGTAAAGAGTAATATAATTTGAATCGAGCATCAACGCAAAACTTCAACGATTATTCGACAGGAACGAGCAAGCAGCGGGAAGCTACTGCCACCGGCCAGCAGCAGACGGTGGTAAACAATGGGAATGTATACCATCCGAGGTTTTTTCATCGTAAACCGTTTTCTGAACCAGACACAATAAACCTCGCGACTTGAGGATGATTGTGGTGTGCCCAATACAGTCACCCCCTCCAATAGTGAAAACCACTCAAACTTTGATACTCCTACGAAATGATTGATCCTTTTAGACAGAGCACATATCAAACACTCCAATGAGGTGCACAGTGTTGATTCAAGCACTTATTCAGTACATAACGATACCACATCAGGTGCATCATCATGCATTAGAGAGAAATAGAGAGAGAGAGAGAGAGAGAGGAAAGTATCCTATTTAACTACTGTTTAAGAACCCTGGAACTGACTTAGCCTGTGAGTCAGGGATGTCTGCTTCTGTGTCGCGGGTGGGTCGCGCATGTCGTTGTCCAGGCATCACCACGCAGTATCACACCAACGGAAACCGAGAAATAAGCACAACGAGGACACTCGCAAGCCAAAGAAAAAGGAGACGACGAGTCCATCGCGAACTGCTGGCAGCATACAGGAATCCTAGACAAAGATCTGTACGAAGTTGATAGCGCGAGAAGCTTCGTATATGATCCCCGTCTGTTACATAGCTAATCGTGTGAACTGGACTGTCGCGCAGAACTCGTGAGCGCAGACACCAGCAGACGCTGATGTCATCAGTGTCTTTGTGTGCACTGGGCAGCTCATGGAGGAACTCCTGCAGAAACTCAGGTTCATTACATGCTACCTTTATAAATGTATACCTGCCCAGCATAAAAGCCTGTAATACTCTATATATGTTTGCCCATTTGTTTTTACCCTTTCACTATTGGGAAGGGATGACTGTACAAAAACGCGCCACATCTTTGGGGCCACTCAGCAGCGCGAACGAGGAGCTACGAGCGTTGTTAGTTCACGACGGACCGAGGCACGCAACACCCACGCGCTGCCCTTCATCTCTCTGCTCCCCCTCGACTGCCGCTGTGTGCGTCTGCGTCTATCAGAGCGCTCAGTAGTGGTGTATTGTCATCTGCCGTCGTGCTCTCTCTCTCTCTCTCTCTCTCTCTCCGTTTAACCAAGCGCCTGCAAGATGAGTGTGTCTGCGCACCAGAAGAACTACCTGGCGGACAAGAAGCCGTTCTTCAAGCACTTCTACCCGAATGACATCGCGATCACCGCGGTGCGCTCGGTCGCGATCCAGGGCCTCATGGTCTTCAATGGCTACGTCGCGTCGCTGGAGCTCGAGGACGAGGACGACGAGGACTCGAGCGACGACGAAGTGATCGGCAAGAAGGCGTCCGACAAGCCCGAGTTCGTCGCGCCGTCGATGGAGGAGTTTGCGTCGTCGTGCACCAAGTCGTTCATCAAGTCGATCAGCATCACCACGTACGTGCGCTCGCTCGAAGACGTCTCGCTCCGCTACTTCCGTCCTCAGATCGTGAGCAAGCTGATCAAAGGTGCGTTGGGGGAGATATGTGCTGTGCATGGTCATCCTAGGGCTATTTGCTAATGTGTGGCTGTCGCTAATCACAATGTTCGCATGTGGCTTTGTTAATAACCCACAGATGTGAGCAAGTCTGCGTCGAGAAAGTATGTGCGCACGTCGAGCCGCTTCGCTGCTGCGACGCTGATGGTCAAGACGGGCATGCGCGCCAACATCCTGAGCCACTTTGCGATCTTCCTTGTTGAAGAGGTGCGTCCGTCTCCTGATGCTCTCGTGCGAATGCATAGCTCCGTCCATATTATTTTCTATCGGATGCTAACTCTCCTCTGGTCCATGCTTGGGTTATCCGCGTAAACAGACCCACCAGATCATTCTGATCCTGTACCGCCGTTTCACCGCCAAGGCGTCGAAGAAGAGCGGCAAGCACCTGCGAACGATCAGCGAGGGCGAGGAAGAGAAGGACGGCTCCGGCGAGAAGCCGACGTTCGCGGAGATCACGATGCGCAACGCGTCGCGATCGGGTCTCGCGATCATCACGGGCGGCGTCGGCGCGGCGATCGGCACGCTCATCCGACCAGGGCTAGGCACAGTCATCGGCGGCACGCTCGGTGACACCATCGCCTACGTGATGTAGTCGCCTTTGATCATCAAAATCTGAGCAATTTAGAAACCTTTGTTGCATTTATGGGCGTTGCACGGAGTGATGATTCGATGGGAACTGACTTGCCGCTCAGGCACATGAAGGCAAATGCCCGTCACACGTCACATGCCGTGAAGATATCCCAAAAAGAAAGAAAGGAATTTGCATTCCTTGAGTCTCTGTGACAACTCCAACTAGCGCAATATTCTGTTCAGTAGTTTTGTCATCCACGTCTTCGTGTTCCACTTCAGCACTCATCTCCATTCCATGTTTGCAAATATGCTGTTCGCTAGGCTTGCTTTCCCTCAGAATCTCGTAATTTACGTCCCAATCCGGTTATTTACGCGTCTTCTTCCCTCCCACAAATGTCCATACAAAAGTCAAATGCAAAAACAGCCAGAGACAGAGAGCGAGTGTGCGCGAGAGAGCAAAAGCAAACATATCATCAGACCTGCCACACAACGAGGACCGAACGAAGAGCGGAACGGAACGAAAGCGAGCGAGGAAAGCGAAGCCACTCGACGAAAGGGGAAGCAGCGTCTCGGCGTCTCTCTTTACAGCAATCATACGACCACGCGTGCGCGCTGTTACCAGTCGACTGTGTGTGTGTGTGTGTGTCGCCCCCGTCACTAGCAAGTTGAATTCTCTCTCTCTCTCTCCACGCACGCGACACATATTCTGTTTTTATCAGAGAGGAAGTCAGTCGATCCAGATTGCGGCAAAGCAAATTGGTGAGTTGTGCTGTGCAGATGACGACGTCCACCGACATGTTCCTAGAGACCGTGTCGCTGAACGACGATGCGGCGCCGAGCGGCGGCCACGTGAGCGGCAGCAGCAGCAGCAGCAGCTCAACGGCAGACTTTGACAGCCTCGAAGCGCAGCGGAACTCTTTAAACGCGTTCCCGCATGGCGGCAAGTTTGCGAAGAATGGCGCGCCGAACTCGATTCCTGAGACGGAGGATGATGACGATGAAGAGGACGGCGCTGCGCAGAGAGAACAGGTCGTCGTCGTCGTGGACAAGCCCGAGCAGCAGCGCGCGAGCAACGGGCGTCCCACGCTGCCGCCGCTGCGTGTGCCGCTGCAGGACGAGGAAGAGGTGTATTTCCGCGACTACGTGGACCCGACGCTGTTCTCGCCGGAGGTGTCGCGACGCGCTGTGGAGATCGCCCGCGGTCGCGCGAAGACGCTCGAGATGGAGCTGAAGGAGCTCGCGCTCCTCGAAGGCGAGAAGACCACGCCCGCCGCGGCGGTGAAGCTCTCCCCTGCTGAAGCCGTGGGCATCATCTCGTCTGCGTTTGTGAGTTCGATGTCGAGAGTGAAGCAGCTCGTGACGTCTGGTGAGAAGGAGTACGACTTGCTCTCTGGCTCGTCGCCATCATCGAAAATCGACGATCTCGACACGGACGGCGACGGCCTGCAGATCTCGCCCGACAGCTCGAAGGGCGAGGGCAAGCACTTCCAGGCCAAGTACCGCCCCGTGCTGAAGCGCGTGTCGGCGTACTCGTCGCTCGACAAGAAGTTGGTGAACAGCAACCCGCAGAAGCAGAAGAAGCGCATCGTGTGGCACGAGGAGGTGCTGGACCAGGACGAGGAGTTTTACGAGGAGGAAGAGGTGTCGCCGTCTTCCGGAGAGACCGAGTCGCTGATGGATGTGGTGAATGGCGGCGGTAGCAATGGCAACGGCGGCCAGCACCAGCAGCCCGTGTTAAATTACAAGAACGACCGACTGACGCCGCGCAGCAAGAAGAAGCGAAAGAAACTCGTGAAGGGAATGATGCGCCGCCTGACGCCGTCTGAGAAAGAGGAGCTGTATAAGCAGCGGCCGGACCTGATGATCATCCCGAATTGGGCGCAGAAGTACCGCCAGGGGCTCGAGGACGAGGAGTCGTCGCGGTGGAGCTTCTGGCTCATTTCCATCATCGGCACACTAGCAGTCTTGCTGGTAATTTTGATTATTCTGATCGCGAAGGAGCGCGCCGCAGAGGCCGTGAAAAAGTGATACGTGACAGCAACAGAAATGGACGTTCGCATTAGAGGAGAGGAGAGAGGAGCTCGACGGACCGGACGGACTTCGAGACCAGCCAGGGACGAAGAGAGAAATCCTTTGTACGATGTTGAAGGGAGACCACGAAAAGACCATAAACAATTGAAATTGATCATACAGTTTGTTAAACGTTTGTCCTGCCGAGCTGCTTGATATTGGTCTTTGGTGATGGCGCTTGGCTTATTGTGAAGATAAGCAAAGCGACATGCAACGCGTGGCGGTGTACTAATGATAAAAAGCGGGTATTGATCACATCGTATTCATCAAGTTCTTATTGAAAATAGGCAATTGCTGAGCCACGACGCGAACCAAATACTCGTAATCTGTCAGCAGACTCTCCGTTGCACGCCCTGCTCGTTCTCTCCGCCCATCAGTCGACCTAGAAGCTCCACTGTTAAATGATTCTGCTAGAAACGAGGAATGAAGCAAAGAGAACGCAGAGCGCCAACTGAGAAGCCCCACTGACTCGTCGTCCTTCTCCTTCTTCTTGCTGCTGTTGTGTTGCTGTTGCTGCTGCTGCTCGTGGTTCTTTAGTTACGGGGCAAAGCTGTTTAGTGCTTGCCGTTGACGCGCTGCCAGAACTTGGACTGCTCCTTGGCTTCCTCTGTGATAATACAAACACACGCATAATAACCATTTCGATACGTTAGCATTCGCACTTGATCTCCCACAGCGTTCAATACAGCAAAACGAGAGCCTTACGGGTGGCGCCACGGGTTGGGAGGATACCGCACACGACGAATGCGACACTATGGTTGACGAAAGCAAGCACACACACACACACACACACATAGAGAGATAAGAGACAAAGTCAATACGATGGACGCCCAATAATACCAATCACAAGCGCGATCATTCATCGAAACACAAGGCGGCAGAGAGACGTACGCGGCACCGTAGAGGAACGGACGGAACATAGGACGCGAAGCCTCGTAGGTCACGAACTGCGCGAACGGGAGGCGGTGCCATCTCACAACTTTGCCTTCAGCCATGGTGTCTTGCGTGATAGATTGCTGCTTCTTGGTGCTGCTGCGGGTGCTGGCGTGTGGGAATAGTGAGGAAGAGCTGCACGGCGGCGAAAGGGGGGAGCGCAAGGCGCTCGCTCACCACAAAGGGCGGCGCTCTATTGAGGGCGAGGCACGCGACGCCTTTTAAAACCGATAGAACTGTATAAATCGATACGCGTTTAGGACAAAATATGCAAGGTTTTTACTGTGACATATTATACTCGTACGTGATCGAAGCGAAAAGGTGCGAGAACGCAACCTCTTTATCGAAACCTCTTGTATAGAGGTGTTGTGGTTCTAAATTTTCATTCCGAGCTGCGCACATTATAATTTAGAGAGGTTTCTAAATGGACAGCTTGGAGTGCGTGTCAAAATCGAATCCGCAGTTTTGCACTCACCCTTCTCTTATTGACCAATCAGTACTCATGGAAATGTTGGGTCTCAATTAGTTGCTCTTTTGAGGGTTATCAAGATTGTTTTCCAACCAAAAGAAAGCATCATCGCCCTCAACCAGCAACTGAGGAGAGCGAGAGAATGTGGGTCAGGCAGGCACTCATGTCTTTGCGTCCTGGCCGCTTCTGGCCCGCCCCACTGCCAGCCTGCCAGCCTGCCTGTCGAACTGCGAGCGAGCGAGCGACTCACACACTGCAGACCACCAAACAGTCCCGAAAGTCCCCCCGGAATCTCGCAACGCCTCCGTCACCATGAGCCTCATCCGCCAGTCGCTCCGCGCCTTGAAGACCGGTACGTTACGCTTTCTATCGTAGAGATGTAAAGGAAGGAAGAAACGCACATGACATCATGTGCACGCACGCACGCCACCTGCGCGTGGCTCTTTTGCAATGTGTGTGTCTGCGTGGAAACCTGTGGGAAGGGTGATGGCGTATTGTTGAAAGATGCTGACGGTTCTGTCTGTGTATTGTTGACACGACGTGTCTATCGTATGTGCAGCCCGCACCCCAGTGGTTGCGCTCCGCCCTGCCGCCGCGCGCTTCTCGTCGGCCGCCGCGCCACAGAACGACGACGACGAGGTCGTGATCCCAGAGCTCCACGGCTCCCTGGAGTGGGTGCTCGAGTCGCCACCACCACTTCACCAGTTCGAGGAGGCGCCTCTCGTGATCGAGACCTACGGCCCAGTCGACCCAACCCACCACTAGACGCCAACCGCCGAGTGTGTGAGTGTGAAGTGCTACGTCTTTCTAAAGTAAAAAAGCGAGCGGAGAAGACGGTCTCTCGAGAGCGCACGCGCGTATTTGCTGCTTCCCTGTCAGTGAGCGAGTGAATGAAACGAGAAACTGGATTCGACAGCGAACAAAAAACAAAAACAAGTTAATAAAGATGAGAGATGCGCCGTGCATTTTGAAAAGACGTTGGATTATTATGCACTCGCCATTGCTGCCGCTCTTTGTCTCCAAGTGTGTTGTCGTCATGAGTCGATTGAGGTTGGAGAAAGAGGATGCACCACATGCAGAATCCAAGGTTCGGGTGAAAAGGTCGATTCACTCACGTCATTCATCCACTACTGCCTGGGCATACTTTGTTGAGCAATATGCCGTGCCTGACCCAAGGCGCTCCGTGGTGTCTGCTACTGTCTGGATTCGTGCTAGTGTTGGTGTTGTCTGCGTATCTATCGTCGCCATGTCTCCTTGATGAGTTTGATGTCCGCGAGGTCGTCGTTCAAGATGCTCGTCAGGTGCTCCAGACCCTGGCGTTGCTTGTCCAGGAACTGCGAGAGCAAAGCAAATCAAAAGTTAGAGATTGGTCGGACCAAGATGAACAAAAAGAATGGAAACTGGTTTGTACCTGGTACACACGCTGCAGATCCTCGGGGCTGAGCTGGTTCGCTGGTGACGCTGGTGCCGCGTCCTGGATGCGCTGAAGCGCCACCGCGTCGTTCAGACGGGCCTTGTACTGCGCTGGCGAGTCCAGCAGCGTTTGCAGCTTCTTCAGCATCATCCTGCACGAGAAAATGAAAGGCAAACCAAGCAGTTAGAGCGCTATCGTGACGCAACATCGACAGAGGAACTACAAATTTAGCAACGTACGCTAGCTGCATCTCGTTCCGCTGCAACGGCTTGCCGTAACTCTGTAATAACTCAATGTCTTTCATCACCTGGACATTATACAAAAACACAACATCATTTGAGCCATTAGTACTCTCGTGTGAATCAGCGTAGCCATAAGATTTTACAACCCATACCTTGACGAGTGTGTGGAAGAGCTGCACGTGCTCGTGTCGGCACTTCTCGAGCTTCTCCTCTGTTGCGCGGGTCGCCTTCTCCATTTCCTTCAGCTGGCCGCGCAGGTCGTCCGTGTAGTTGTTGTACTTGTCCGCGTACTCTTGCTGCACCTGGATGCGCTTGAGCAAGTCCTTGAAGCCGATCACCGGCGCCGGCGCAAAGTGCAGCGGGTCCGGGTTGTCCAGCTCGGCTTGATTCCACTGTCGCTCGCTGATGTGCGCCGGACGCGTGTATAAGTGGCGCTGCGTCGGATCCACCGCGTTGTACAGCAGGAACTTGAAACGAGACTGCGCCGGGTCCTGGTACGCGTACTTGACCGAGTTCAGCTGCGCGACAGCGGCATCCGCACCGCAGATGATCGGCGCCGGGGTGTTCACTGGAGCAGGCGCCGTGCCAAACGTAGATCCACCAGCAGTACCAAACGCTGATGGAGTTGCAGCAGTGAAGCCAAAGCCACCGCCAAAGCTGCTCGTAGTTCCGAATCCTGTTGAGCCGGTAGTAGCAGTGGTGCCGAATCCAAAGCCAGAGCTGCCAGCAGCTGGCTGCGCCGCCGAAGTGGTCGTGCCAAAGCCACCGAACGAAGAGCCCGTCGTGGTTCCAGTCGTGTTTCCGAATCCGAATCCGCTGCCAGTCGTCGTTCCTGTTTTCTGTCCGAAAAGTGGCGGCTTCGCTGTCTGGCTCGTCGCGCCAAAGAGCGAGGATCCGCCCGTGGTGGTCGATCCAAAGCCACCACCAAAGCCACCACCAGTCGCTGGAGCCGCAGCGCCACCGGTCGAAGGCATCGATCCAAAGCTGAATGAAGATCCACCAGTAGCCGCTGGTGCTGCAGGCGTGCTCCCAAATCCACCGCCAAAAGAGGACGCGCCGCCAGCTGCAGGTGCTGGAGTTGAGCCAAAGTTGAATGACGATCCGCCGCTACCTGCCGCAGGAGCTGGTGTCGACCCAAAGTTGAAGCTGCCACTGCCTCCTGTAGCTGCTGGCGCAGCAGCCGTGCTTCCAAAGTTGAATCCGGAGGAAGAAGCCGCCGGCGCGGCTGCTGGTGTGGCTCCAAAAGTAAAACTCATGCTCCTCGCTTTTGCTTTCTGGGAACAAGGCACTGGCGGGCTGTTCTCTTGCTCTGTAGGATAGTAGCACACACACACACACACGTCACAAGGGCA